>SNQJ01S0032257.1:1137-38333 GCA_010110895.2 Picea sitchensis
TGAAGCGGTATATGGACAGAAGCCACCTTCAGTTCTCTCATACTTACCAGGTACCGTGAAGGTCCAAGCGGTTGACCAAACACTTACAGTTCGAGAGGATATCCTTCATACCCTTAAAGAGAATTTGGTCATGGCACATAATCGAATGAAGCATCAAGCAGATCAAGGTTGCTCCGAACGTCAATTTGCAGAAGGGGATTAGGTGTTTCTGAGACTGCAACCATATAAGCAAACTTCCCTCAAGGTCGAGCATTATCAGAAGCTAGCACCCAAATTTTATGGCTCTTACACAGTTCTCAAGCATGTGGGACAAGTCACATATCAGTTAGCTCTGCCCAGTCAGTCGAAGCTACATCCTGTTTTTCATGTTTCATGCTTGAAGAAGGTGATTGGAACCAGGTGCTAAATTCAAACCAACCTTCCAGAGTTAGCGGAAGAAGGATCCATTTGGCTACATCCAGAAGCAGTTTTGGACTAGTGTGGGTGTCCCCTGCGTCAGAGAACCATCAAGGAAGTGCTATTACAGTGGAAAGATATGACTCCAGCAGATGCCACTTGGGAACCAACTACCATTCTGCAACAATTTCCACATCTCAAGCTTTGAGGACAAGGCAGCTTTTAAGGGGGCGGACATGTTAAGGTCCTAAACCGCACATAGGTAGATCAATGTATTCAGATGTAATAAAGGTCAATATTAATAAGGCCTTTCAATAAAGTAGAATAAGGCGGATGTAAGAAGACCTAATAGAAGCTTCCGCTTCTAGAAGGATCTTCCTCTAGATTCTTCTCTTAATAGACATATTTAGTATAAATAAGGGTTGAGGGTATGAAAACCCTAGCTTGGAGATTATTGTAACAGAGCACTGCTCGACTAGAGGTTTCCCCCTCGAAGAGGCCTGTGAACATTGCTTTATGAATCAAAGTGCTATTTCAGTTGTTGTTCTCATATTATTTTTGTGTTATTGTGGATGATTATGCTAGTTATATTATTATTATTCTGCCATTCCTAGCATTTTATTTCTGTTCTGCGTATTTATTAGATCTGGTATCTTGCACAGTTGTAGCTTGGACTCAAACATTTGTAATTTGACATTCCACCATTAATAGAAATGATAGTTTTTCTTGTTTTACATTTCTGTGTAATGGATGTTGTGTTATGAATTCCATTTACATGCAATCAAGTTGTAGATGAATGTTAGAAATCATCTACAGGGATAGAGATATAGTTTTATATCTGTGAGTTTGTAGAGTTAATTCTGGTTCTCTAGGCTAAGTGCAAGGAGTGTGCGACGGAGAAATGAAACTATGTTAGTTGATGCAAGAAGTGCATGTCTAAATTCAGTGGAGTCAAAAGAGAAGCTTCCAGGAGGGCACACTAGATTAATTCACAAACTCAGGGAGAAATTTCAAGGTAGTTAAGTGCCTTCGAAGGAAAAAATATGTGGGAGGAAACATAGCTTAGATTTATTGAACACTATGAAATACTCTTCCAAGAGGGAACCGAGCTAGTGCGAGCGTGCACAAGAATAAAACCTTTGGAAGTGTTGAAATCCTTAGGAGAATCCTATAATTACTGAACATTCTGAGAAAGGAAGGCTTTGCAAGAGTGCATCAATAAAGGAAAGGATATGCCATAAACCTTTCTGTAAGGTTAAGGGAGAAGCCGTCGAAGAATTGAGACAAGCGCAAGGAGTGCGCTGAGAGAGACTGTAAGTCCATATTACAAGCTCAAGAGGAAGAGAGATACTCTACCAGGAAGGCAGGAGGGAGTCCACCGAAGGACACAAAGGAACTGGGAACCTTAGAGGTTTTCAAGCTGAGCAAAGTCACAGAAGAGTCTGTGCAGAACTCTGCAAGGGGTGCAGAAGGTATTCAAGAATGGCCTAAGTCTCGAAAGTATAATTTTCACAGTGTGCAAAGGATTCAAGGACTTTCCGAAGTCCCGAAGACAACAAAATTATCCATCACCGAGTAGGAGACAGGTGGCAGAAGATCGAGGGGTTTGAGAGTAAGAACTTCGAGAGATTTTTTGAAAGAAAACAAGGATCTTCACGAAGTTGCAAAGAGTGATTTCAATCTAGACCATTGGATTTATAAGGGTACATGGCAAAGATCCACGCACTTCGGAGGAAGAACCCTTCGAAGAAAAATAGAGGAGAGAATAATCAAAGAGCTTGGAAAGCCGAAGTAATCCTAGCCGTCCATTGCGATAGGACGTGTGGTGAGATATCAACACTACACTAAAATGCAAGTTGGGGAAAAGTAGAGTCGAGAGAAGAGAGGACTCATGATGTCCAACTCGCGAAGATGATCACAACCGTCGATCGTGAGGAGAACGTGGACCGTATATCTAGTCTCGTGGAATTCGTCGATTCAAAAATTAGGGAAAAGGAGTAAGCAGCTAGAAAAATTTATGAAGTACAGGATCACGATGAGAACTGGCCCACGGTCATAGTCCTTGGTTACATCAAAGTGAAATCCTAGTATGGAGAGATAGCGACATTGGCATTAAGAGTTGAAGAGTGCTAAAAAGAGGGTCTGTGGGTGCTATATAACTTTTGCCGAGAAAGAAAAGTACTTGTGTCAAGTTAAATCAGTTCCATCAAGAGCCTGATAACCCATTCAGTTCGGTGATTTGAATGATCCTATCCCGGGAGGTTGAGTCAGCCTCGAAGGAGAGGAGGGGAGGTTGACGTCACGATTTCTATTTATCTTCTATTATAATAGATTTGGTACCTTACAATTTCAAAGATATTGTTATTTGTGACATAACCCCCTTGGATTATAAAAACATATGTTGGGTAATCCATATTATTTTGATCACTTCACCCAATATGATGCTCACGCTAACTCCTACACACTCACTAAATATGGTTGCAAACCTAAACTATCCCATATCTCCTACAATGATGTTGCAAGGCACATGGTTCTCCATAAGTGCCTACAACATGGAATTCATCATGGAACCAAATTTGATATTATTCATCCACAACTAAACTCCCAGCCTCATATATTTCACACTACAAGATCAAAGTATGTGCCCCTTAATATCCACCCTTGCTAGAAACCTCAACATCCTCCTCAACATTCTACATAAGACAAAATATGCATTCCTTTTATTGGGGCACATTTTGGAATTCATTGTTATAACATCATTTGACACCACAAATGCTCATGATGACCCATTGGACTCAGTTAAATCCCTTTCCCTACTTGCAGGAGAAAAATACCCATTTTCCTCCATAAACATATCTTAAAAAATCCCATTTTTCTTGATGTACGTGACTCTCCTTAAAGAAAATAGCGTACATACGTGACTTTCTAGTTAGCAACATGCGTAAATGTTTAATTGGATAAAAAAATAATAATGAATCCCGATATTTTGAGCGGATTTGATGGGTTCCTAATGTTCCCAACCTATTGTAACCCATTCATAACTACTCCAACTGTCAAAAGGGAGTTAAAAACAGAGCCTTGGGATGGAGGAAAATCATATTAAAGAGATGGAGCCTTATGTTGGAAGTTTCCTTATAGCATTGCAAGCCCATGTTTCCCTATTTTTTTAAGATTGTCTTCCCCCCTAAAAACCTTTTATTCTAGGATTTGTGTTTCCATTTATCTTATTAGGAAGAAATGCATGGCTTCCTTGGACTCGTTGGAATGCAAAGCTTCATAGGTAGATCTTATAATTTCATCCCTTAGGTGGAGGAACTTGGATCCTAGTTCTAGGATTGTGAAGCGACAGTTACAGGTTGAAACCAATCCCTTTTGACATTATCAATAAAAGAATTGCTATTCTCATCCACTGTTCTTTTTTAATTCATGATTTTAATGATGTTATGTGTATCTTATTTTGAATCTAACATATAATTTGAATCAATTGTATCTATTTAGTTAGAGGATAAATACTTTCTTGTAGTTGCATTTTGTTTGCAGGACCTTTAGAGGGTTGTTCTGAAGGAGTTCATGAGAAAAAATCTTCAAGAAATATC
Source organism: Picea sitchensis (assembly GCA_010110895.2). NCBI lineage: Eukaryota > Viridiplantae > Streptophyta > Pinopsida > Pinales > Pinaceae > Picea > Picea sitchensis. The sequence goes on from SNQJ01S0032257.1 coordinate 5,130, forward strand.
TTCTTCAAATGTAGGGTTCCAGGCATGTTATTCTTCCTTTATTCTGAAAGTTAGTTATTGGAGGTAGTTATTTCTAATTTATTTTCTAATTAGAGGTTGAAAGGAGTCTTTTAAGGGCATTGTTCTATTGTGGCCTTGACCCAAAGCCATAGGACTTAGATTTTTGTAACATAACTGGTGACTCCACTAGGGAATATATCTCCTTTTTGGGTCAGTGTACGGTGCTTGCATGGATTTTATTTGGTTTTTTTGATTGCTTCTTGTTTTTACTATTAAGTTCAATCTTCTAGAAACCTAAGCCTCTATTTTTCAGTCCTTGAGTCCAGTCTTTTCTTATTTTTTCTTGAATTTATGGGTATTGTACGTGTTTTTATTCAATAACATATGCATACATATGTGGGTTGTAAGAGGGAAGGTTGTGTACATATGCTCCTTTCCTTGGTAATAGTCGTGTACATGTCTTATAAAGAGGTGTTTGTGCCTTTTTTCTTGGTCAAGGTATTGTCTTGGTCTTTGAGGGTCTTGATAGGATTTCTTGGTTTCTGTATATGTCCTTAACAGTCTTAGAAGTCAATATTGGTTTATATAACTAAAATAAAAATAAATTATTTTGATGTTTCTATGCTTCTGAGTCATTCTTGGATTTTCTTTTTATTTTCCATTATTATTTGGCTCTCTTTTGGTGTATCTTCTACATTTTGTGTTTTGGATTTTTTGACATAATTTTCCAAGTTTTTCTAAGTGTATTGTCCATTTCCATTGATAATAGTCGCATACATACGCTACTGTTACATAGGATTAAAGCACATACATATGATGAAAAAAACACATAAGTGTTGGGTCATGTACGCAACCTATAGAAGGTCAAAGCACATACATGCACACCTTGTAGAAGGCCAAAATGTGTAGATACATGACATATAGAAGGAAAATTTTCATACATAAGTCATACCTACTCCATACAATGACATGTTTTCTTTTTTTTTTCAACCTTTTTGAAGGCCTGTTTTAGCTAGTTTGGGGGTATTTTTGGGGGAGTTTGGTCTCGTGAATTTTTTTGGCCTATAGGAGGTTGGTAAGGCATTAAATATGATTATAAAAAAAAGTTTTTGATCCATATTTTTCTCCATTTTATCCCTTGGATTGCATGACATTAAGACTAGTTGTGTTCTCATGATCTCAATTGTTTGGTCATTTTTGTGGTCATTTTTAAAAATTGAGTTTGTATTTGAGTTTGATACTTCTCTTTTGTAATTTCCTTGGATTTTTCAAACATAAAACAACTATTTTTTTTCTTTTAACATCTTTTATTTATTTTTTCTTTGTTAGAAAGAAGAAAAATATGAAAAACCCTAGTTTGTTGCTAGTCATGTTTCTTTCTTTTTGGTGCTTTGCTTTGTTTTATTTTTGAAAAAGAAAAAGATGTTAGAATAAGATTTTGTTTTCTTCTCATCTTGAAATCATTTCAAAGGAAAAATAACAAATAACATCCTTGTTCTTGTTGGAGATACTTCACACACACCTAGGATTTGTTTTTCCTAAGCTTTTCCCTATGTTTATTAGTCATTATTCAATATCGTATAGTTTAGGGACAATATTCCTCTAGGAGAATATTCTCTTCAGTTCACACTTCAGTTTGATCAAATGAGTGGAGTCTACATGCCACATTGGGGTTATCACCATGCATCATTTGGATCATCACCAGCTAATGCACATTGTCCTTGGGATTATCACCAGACTAGCACATTACTCATGATTCCCTGATATCCTCCTCACTTCACTCTATTTCAATCATTTAATTGAATACTGAGAGACAAGTTAACTCAGACTAGGTGGCAGTTCACTCCCGTAACTTCCTAAGAGACTAGACTAGGTGGTAGTATACTCATGTAACTATTGGTGTGTGTCTAGATCACTCTAGAACACCACTATGGTGCATTGGATTCTCCCCCACTACACATTAGTTGAGTTATACAGAGTATATCATGTGTAAATTATCATTTATTCATTTGGTTAATGAGAATTCTTCCATTCTTTCTCTCTTGCTTTTCTTTTCTCATATTTTCTCTACAAATTGTGTGTGTCATTTGCTAGATAGATCTATTCTGTGAAGGTTCAACACATTTACATGGTATCAAAGCTGACGAACTTCTAGGGAAAATAAACACCAAATTATTTTTGCAGGTACCGAAGATTGAAGACAACAGAAAAATGGAATTTCCAAAAGAATTCATTCTTACAGTGTACAATTCATTTGCATGGAAGGAGAAGTTGATAATGCATCTTCAAGGAAGAGGATTATATAGGTTAACCATGAACATAGAGAGATAACCAACATGAGCCATAGAAAAATCCAAGTATATAAATCGAATGGATGAAGTGTTTGGAACAATTTGCAGTCTCATTTCTCTTGAACTCCTCTTTCACATATCCTCTTGTAAAACCCCCAATTAATCTTGGATCACCATGGAAGGTATTTTTGATAAATAGGATGAGATGAGGGGACACATTCTCAGGGTAGAATTGCTGACTTTGCATCCAAAAATCTTTTACAATCTCCAAGATTTCTTTACCAAATATAAGGATTTGTTGTCACAAATCAAGGCTTGCAGGGTTGATAAATCTAAGGAGGAGAAACAAATGGTTCTTACCATTCTCTCCAAACTTGGTCTAGAATACTTAGTGTTTGTATCTACATTTGATTTATTTAGGCTCACCTCTGGAGCCACCTGGACGATTCCCTCTCTTAAGGCCTTTATCAAGTCTCTGACACAAGAATAGAACAAGCTCATAAATATGGGAAAAATCAAAGGCCCAAAGGCACATGCACTTACTGTAAAATATGGTAGTGGTCATCAATATCATATGGTAGTGGTCATCAATATCATAAATATAAAGACAAAGACAAAAGGAAAGCAAATGAAAATCCAAATAAGGAAGGATACTCAAAAACCTTCAACACTCTAGTCCAAAGGTGGAAAGGGAAGAAAGGGGGATAAATGCACGTATTGGCTAAAGGATTCCATCCAGAATCCACACATGTATGCGTGTAAAATATAGATCAAATTGCCCAAATAATTAATAAAAACTATCTTGGATATCGCATCCCCGAGGAGTCCAAGAAGAAGAATCCACAAGATCAAAATCTCAAGAAAGGAAAATCTAGCCACGCTTTGATTTTCATCAACTCCTCTCATGATGCTTTTTGATCAGAGATTCAAAAATCACATCTATTCCAAAAAATAATTCTATTCTTCATTTTGTGCATGAAAAGTTCCTCCCATTCTAATGAGGGACAACTTCCATTTGATTTCACCAATAAAGGAAGAATTGAACTCACAAATGGAAGATTCAAGAATGTGCTACATGTTCCCAAACTTTCCGTCAATATTCTCTATGTGTATCAAATGACAAAATATGGCACTGGAAAGAGAGTCATATTCACACATGATGTAGTGGATATCTATGACATGCAAACCAATTCCAAGGTTTCTACCAGTGAAGTAAATCATCAATTTAGATTCTACACATTTTCTGAATTTATTGAACCAAATTTTGCATTACTGCTTACCCATGCTGATGAAATAAGTAGGATATGACAAAAAATGATCAAGCATTTAAATTTCATATATATGCAACAACTTAGAAAACAAGGAATGTTTGATGGTTTACCTATTATCCACTTCTCCAAAGGAATTTGTGAGGGACATGTTCTTGAAAAACACCCTCAAGAGAAATTCAACAAAGGAAAGACTCAGAAGGATTCCTTTCCTTTAGATCTGATCCATAGTGACCTCATGGGCCCTTTTCTACATCCATAAATTAGTAAATAAAGGTACATGCTCATTTTTGTTAATGATTTCTCATGCTTCACATGGATTTTCTTTCTCAGGAAAAAATCAGAGGTCTTTCAACACCTCAAATATTTCAAAGCCCTTGTTGAGACACAATCAAGAAATAAAATTAAAGTCCTCCAAAAATATAAAGGGGGAGACTATGTTAACCATGAGATAAAAATATTTGTCATGAGGTAGGGATTCAATTTTAGCACACGGTTCCCTATACTCTGCAACAAAACATAGTTGTTGAGTGGAAAAATAGATCTCTAAAAGAGATGGCATCTTTGCATGCTACATGAAAAGTCACTTCCACATATATTATGGGTTGACGCACTTAATTGTGAAACCTACACCCAAAAATATCTTCCCATAGATATGTCAAGGATAAGATCCCCTACAAGGCTTGGAATTGCCTCAAACTGGAAGTGACCCACTTCCGTATTTTTGGTTCACGTGCATAGTCATGGATTCCCTATGAGAAGAAGAAGGAAAATGATCCATAGAGCATAGAGTGTATCTTTGTTGGATACCCTGACAGTGTGAAGGGATACAAACTCATTGATATTTTCTCGGATTAGATCATCATTGAGCGTAGTGTCCAATTCAAGTAAAGTGTCTCACATATACCTCAACAACTACATGCAAACAATTTTGTTCTTCCACCTATCAGAGATGATGAGCATGCACATGCCAATTCTTCTTCAGATGAGTGTTTTGATTCATAGGATTCAAATGATCCAGATACAGAGTCAGTACAGTTGGATGCAAAGTCAGTGCATGAAAATGCATATGTAGAGCTAGAGAAGAGGTCCGAGTGGATCAAGACTACTCTTCAGGATGCAAGAGATCTTGTTGGGGATCCAACTGATACTAGGAGGACTTGATCTAATTTCAAGGATGCTCCTCTTGCACTCACTTCCACTGAACCAATGCCACCCATGCATATTTTCTTGGTTTAGTCTTTAGATCCACAGTCCTATGGCAAAGGATGTTAGAAATCCATTTTGGGAATCCTCCATGTAGGAGGATTAAAAATCCCTCCTTGAGAACTAGAGTTTGGATCTAGTTCCCCTTCCTTCAGGAAGGAAACTTGTCAGGTGCAGATCGCTCTATAGGAGAAAGAGCACAGAAGATGGACATGTTATCAGATACAAAGCCAGGCTAGTTTCCAAAGGATTTCATCAGGTGCATGACATTGACTATGCTAAGACCTTTTCTCCAATAGAAAATATGGATTCCATACATTTGACACTTTCCATTGTGGAAAACAAGGGATGGGAATTTCATTAGATGGATGTGAAGAATGAATTTCTTCACGACGATCTCTCTGAGGAGATCTATATGGATCAACCCTAGAGATTTATGCAGGATTCCTCTTTGGTTTGTCGAATAAAGAAGTCTCATTATGGCCTCAAGTAGGCTTTGAGGGCATGGTATGGAAATATGGAATCCTACCTGCTATCATAGAACTTTGTACGTTGTAAGTCAGACCTAAATGTTTACATCCTCAGGATGAATGATTCACTTCTATTTCTATTTATGTATGTTGATGATTTTCCGATCACCGGTTGCTTGACTTCAATGATTGTTGCATTCAAGAGGTTTCTACATGATATGTTCTTGATGTGGGACATAGGTCCACTACATTTTTTCCTTGGACTCGAGTTTAGCTAGGATGCATCAATCATCAAATTGTCTTTGGCAAAGTATGCATAAGATTTCCTTGAGATATTTCACATTATAGAATACAATTATGCCCTGAATCCTTTCCTATCAAAAGTCATAATTGAGGATGGCAGGGACACTCCATTGTTTGACTGTACACTTTACAAAAAACTAGTGGGGATCTTGTTGTATATCACACACTTCAGACTAGACCTCTCCTATGCAGTTGGAGCAGTCTCGAGGTTCATGCAGGAGCCACATGAGATACATTGGAAGGATGCAAAGTGTATTCTTCGATACATACATGGAACCATAACCTTTTGGATTCACTATGCATCAGACTCTACATTGGACCTCATCGGGGTCGCTAATTTTGACTGGGATGGCGATATCATTGATCACAAGTCAACATTTGGTTACTCACTCATTCTTGGTTCTGGGCCTATCTACTGGTCAAGAAAGAAGCATGATGGTATTGTTGTATCTTCATCTAAGTCAGAGTACATAGGGGTGGTTAACATAACCATTCATGTTATGTGGCTACAACATTTCTTCACTGAGTTGGGAATTCAGTTTCATCAGCCGATCGTAATCTGGTGTGACAAGCAGAGAACTCTGAAGTTTTGTAGAGATCCAGTTTAGAGGTAGTTTATGAAGCACATCGAGATCCAAATGCACTACATCCAGGACTTAGTACATAAGGTGATCATTGACCTACAATTCTATCCTTCAACAGAACAAACTACATACATCTTCACTAAGACCTTCACTGAGAAGAAGTTTCATTCTCTGCATAGTGATCTTGGAGTGAAGGACACACTTTTCTAGAAACTACTAGTTCTTCTTTTTACATACATTGTACTTTGATGGAGGGGGGGGGGAGGGGGGGGTTCCCATGAGTTTTTCCCTGTTTCCTTATTTATTTCAGTGTATCCTTTGTATTTGGGTACCTAACATGGCCTCGTTTCCGAGACCCATTATTTATTTTCCCATAGTGATGTTCAGGGGGGGTGTTGGAGATACTTAAAACACACCTAGGATTTATTTTTCCTAAGGTTTCACCTATTTTTATTAGTCATTATTCAATATCCTATAGTTTAGGGAGAATATTATTCTATGATAATATTATCTTCAGTTCACACTTCAGTTTGATCAGTTGAGTGGATTCTAGATGCCACATTGGGATTATCACCATGAAACATTGGGATCATCACCAACTAATGAACATTGTCCTTGGGATTATCACCATACTAGAGAATTAATCATGATTCCCTGATCTCCTCCTCACTTCACTCTATTTTATTTAGTTAACTAAATATTGAGAGACTAGTTAACTCAGTTCAGTCTTGTAACTTCATGAGAGACTAGACTGGGTGGAATTTTACTCCTGTAACTATTGGTGCATGTACCGATCACTCTATACCACTACTATGGAACATTGGATTCTCCCCCAGTGCACATTAGTTTAGTTATACAGAGTATATCATGTGTAAATTATCATTCATTCATTTGGTTAATGAGAATTCTTCCATTCTTTCTCTCCTTCTTCTCTTTTCTCATATTTCCTCTGCAAATTGTGTATGTCATTTGCTAGCTAGATATATTCTATGCAAGTTCAACAAATTTACAGTTATTACTTATTTTTATTTTCTCAAAATGATGCATTGTGCATTTTTGCATCAGAAAGAGAAAATGTTGTATTTCAAGTTTTGAAATATTGTTCATGCATTTTTATTTTTTGAAACTCTTTTTCATTGTAGAATTAGTGTAAATTTTTCATCGCCAAATTTCTTATAAGTTTAATTTTGCGAGAGTTTCAAACAACATCAGATTCACTTCCATATCCTTTGAGTAAAAAACACCAATAATATGAATGCTAAAATTAAAATTTACTAGACTATGTTTCTAGGGTTCATAAACAACTTTAGGGTTAGGCCCTTGGATTATGATTGGAGAGATAACTCTCCAAGGCCGGTAAAAAAAAATACGATTCTGAGTTAGGGAGAGTAAAATGAAATTGTCATATAAGTGTGGCTAGGAAACGCCTATCACATAGGAGCCAAACATGAGGTCACATGAGGAAAATCCAAGGAGATAACCCCTATGAATCTTGACCGAGAATTCCAGGGAGATCACATTTTGGGGGTTTCGTTAGTGCCCATACCTCCCCGAGAGGCAGTGATTTCAAGGCTTCATGATTTTTTATGCTACCCATACATTTGATCCTGGCTATCAAATATTCCCACAGATGATGATTGTAACATGGTATCCTTAGTTGTTATTCCTATGTATCTCAAAGGTGACTATGGGGGTTTCACATGGTACCGAAGGTATACGTCATATCATGCTATCAGTACCCCTGGAGGGTGCCCCATGAAGCAAGGGTTACATGCAATGGGTAGGGATGGTAAGTGAAGGTCAGATTAACTACTTATCACTCCTTAGTTCATCTATATTGGGACTTGATCAACCTGTTCTAGTATTCGGAAGGTCCCTTTCCACTTTTTCATTGCTTCAGAATCAAAACCATATCCACCTGGGATAAATTTTTGAATAATTGTTTTTGTTTGTGATGTTTATCCTCAGACCTTTTAGTGGAGTGTTGCTTTGGATAGTTGTGTTAGGGACCTAACCTACCTAACCCTTCAAGTGGGTAGAATAATATATTTCCATGTAATAAAGGTCAATATTAATAAGGCCTAGAATTAAGGAGGAATAATTCAAATGTAAGAAGACCTAATAGTAGCTTCCACTTCTAGAAGGATCTTCCTATAGATTGTTATTTTGGATAGTTAGATTTAGTATAAATAGGAATAGAGGGTATGAGAAGTTTTGTCTTGGATATTATTGTCATAGAGCTCTTCTCTGTTGGAGGTTGCCCCCTAAAAGAGGCAAGTGAAAATTGCTATCATAAATCAAAGTGCTCATTCTAGTGTATTCTGGTATTGTTTTGGTATTATTCTGGTTATATCCTTGTTTCTATGCTAATTCTAGCTAAAATATTTCTATTTTGCATACTATTTTATATCTAGAATACTACAAGTGGTATCAGAACACCCTCCTCGACAAAAACTTGTGGGTTAATTTATTTTTTCCAGTGTAGAGACATATTTAATCATTGTAAATATACAAAGATATGTTGTTACGCGCATAAACCCATGGTTGGGGAGTAATACACCTAGGAAATACAAAAGGTACTTAAGCACACATTTGTTGGCCACCTTTGTAACCCTTGTTGGTACCCCTTCGAGTGGTATCACATCAGAAAACACCTGTATACAGATCGACCTAGACTTCCTGAAGCCCTCCATAGATAAACTGATTGTCTACGTGACTCCTATAATGCCACCGATAACAACACTCAGAAAGATACTCTCTAGTACTTGGGTAGTCAAGTAGTATGGCTAAGGGCACGGTCTAACCTCCTTAGTTGGTGCCCTGAGAGATTGGGATGAGTAATACCATTGGACCCCGCACATATATCAAAGAGCTATAACATAGGGAAAACCCGTCGACACACTTATTTGGGACATATTCCATTGGATTCCCCTTTTCTCCCTGATTGCAATCATACCCTTCATTTTTAATCCTTTTTGTTTCAATGGACTCGACCCCTTCCCAGTTTCCCTATTTTTCTACCTATTCCATTTTATTTCTCTTCTCGCACTAATTTTCATGGTACCTATCACTTAGAAGTCCTTTTTGTGCTCCCACCCACCCATTTTTCCTTACCCTCCCCAAATGGAAACCACTCGCAACCAAGAACTCCAAGATTCAATTAATCAAGTCCATGCCTCCATCGAACATATGGAATCTGATATTGGCTCTACCAATTCTTGCATTGCAAAATTAGAGCACAAAGTTGACACCATTGAAGCTAATTTCACAACCCAATTTACCACCCTCTAGTTTGTTGTCAATAAATTTTTGAACCGCTCTATGGGTTCTTCCTCTTCAGAACAAACCAATGCTGATGATTCCTATCAGTCTATGACTTTTCAATACAACTCCTTTCATCATGAAAACCATCTTCCCCACGTAGAGGTCAATACATTTGATGGCTCTGATCCTATGGGTTGGGTCACTCAAATGGAGAATTATTTTTCTTCGCATGGTATTATTGATGAATTGGCCAAAATTCGGTATGTTGTACTCTATTTAGATCCTAAATGTTGGAAGTGGTGGCAATGGCGTAAAACTTCATGTCAGGGGTATATTTCCTAGATCCAGTTTGTTGCATAGCTCTATGCCCAATTTGATATTGATACCCACTATCTCGATCATTTGACCAAGTTGAAACAGTCAGGCACAGTGGAAGAATTGATCACTACTTTTGAGCATTTGGCCTTTTGAACAGAGGGCATGTTAGATGCGTTCTTCTATGAATTATTTATCAGTGGCCTCACGGATGAAATCCAATCCTAAGTTCTCATGGCTCGTCCTCAGACTTGGTTGGAAGCTACTACATGTGATAAAGATGCCCAACAAGTTGTTTTTCCTAGAACAAAAAACCCTCTTTTGTTCCTCGCCCTCGACCCAATAATCCTAACCCCCTTGTCACTCCCCTCAAGGTCCATAAAATAACTAGGGATGAAATGGTTGAACTCCAACTGAAGGGTCTTTTCTATAATTGTGATGAAAAATATTTCTGGGGCACAAGTGTAAGGAACAAAAACTTTTTATGGTCATTTCTGAAGATGTTCCTGAAGATGATGTGACAATTCCCCTTGTTGAAGAGCCCTCCCTTCTCGATGCTACCCTGGAGCCTGCTAACCCACCTGAAGTTGACCAATTTATTTCCTTGCATGCCCTCATTGGACTCTCTTCCCCACAAACCCTCAAGCTCATTGGATATATTAAGCACAAGAAGGTAATCATCCTTGTTGATAGTGGTAGCACCCCAAATTTTATTCATCATCACATTGCCCAGGAAACCAATTGTTATATTTGGGCTTCAATAATTTTCAAATCATGATAGCCAATGGTGGGTCCATGCAATTTGGTGGGCATTGTGAAAATGCATGTCGTCAAATTGGACATTAACACCTAAAATCTCATATGTTTTCCATTGACATGGGAAGTTGTGACATTGTGCTAGCTGTGAATGGTTACGCACTTTGGGTCCCGTTCTTATGGATTTTAAGGAATTAACCATGCAATTCCAACATGAGGGACAAAGGTATCAGTTTCAAGGTCTCACACTTGGTTCTCCTGAGATCATTAGTTCCCATCACATGGAAAATATACTCAAGAAAGGACACTCCCATATTATTTCTCAACTCCATTCTATTCAAGCCGTTGAGACACCCTCTGTGCACCCTGATCTCCAAGATATCCTTTCCACACGTTAAGTTGTTTTTTCCACCCCTCAGGGACTTCCTCCTTCTCTTTGTGTTCATGATGATTCCATTCCCCTTTTTCCTGGCACTCTTCCTCCCAATGATCACCCTTATCGTCATCCATTTTCCCAAAAGAATGAAATTGAGAAAATAGTGCAGGAATTTCTCCAGCTGGGTGTTATCTGCCCCAGTACTAGCCCTTATTCTTCTCCTATGGTCATCATACTTAAGAAAGAAGGTACTTGGCACATGTATCCTAACTTTTGTGCCTTCAATAAAATCACCACCAAGGACAAGTTTCCCATTCCTGTCATTGATGATCTCTTGGATGAGTTGAGTGGTGCTGAGTACTTCACTAAACTTGATTTGCACTCTGGCTACCACCAGATACATATGCAAGAATATGACATAACCAAGACTGCCTTTAGAACTCATGAGGGTCACTATGAGTTTTTGGTCATGCCCTTTGGCATTTGTAATGCCCTCTCCACCTTTCAAAGCCTCACAAATCATGTCTTTCATCCTTTTCTCCATCATTTTGTCTTAGTTTTCTTTAATGATATTCTCATCTATAGTAAAACTTGGCAATCCCATCTTACCCATGTGGAACAATTTCTCCATCTACACTCTCAACACCAAATTTTCCTAAAATTCTCTAAATGTGTCTTTGGCACCTAATAAGTAGAGTACTTGGGTCATATGTTTTACAAGGCTGGTGTCTGGGTGGATCTTAAAAAGATTGAAGCAATGCAGTATTGGCCTCACTTCAAGACTATCAAAATATTGCAAGGTTTTTTGGGCTTAAAAAGCTATTATCGCAAGTTTGTTCATAATTATGGGACGATTGTTCCCCCTCTCACCGCTCTCATTAAAAATAATTCTTTCACTTGGAATATCGCAGTGGATCGGTCTTTTCAAGATCTGAAGGAAGCCACGTGTACTATTTTGGTCTTGTCCCTTCCTGATTTCACAAATACCTTTGTCCTGTAATGTGATTCCTTAGGCAGAGGAATTGGAGCCATCCTCTTGCAATAAGGAATACCTCTGGCCTTTACCAACAAACAATTGTCAAAACACCATTTGTACCAATCAATCTATGAAAAGGAAATGTTGGCTATTCTACATGTAGTGGATCTCTAGTGCCCTTATCTCCTGGGGAAACACTTCCAAATTAATACAGATCATCAAAGCCTCAATTATTTTTTGCAACAACGACCTTCCTCCCCAGAGAAACAAAAATGGGTAGCTAATCTCTTTGGTTATGACTATGAGATCATTTACAATAAATCCAAATAAAATGTGGTTGCTGATGCTCTTTCTTGAAAATATGAAGATGAAGGGTCCCTTTTCTCCCTCTCCTTCATTGTACCATATTGGCTCCAAGTCATACACCAAGAATGACTACATGATCCTAAAATATCGCATCTATTCCAACAATTGCAAGACAACTCTCCAGTTTCCCCCGGGTACTCTTGGCACAATGATGGTTTCATTCTACTCCCACGGCTGGGCATTTAGGGTTTACCAAAAGCTATGACCAGGTCAAACGTTCTTTTTTCTGCGATGGTATGAAAAAGGAAGTTCGCACTTTTGTAGCAGAATTTGATGTTTGTCAACACAATAAAGGTGAAACCATCAAAATTCTTAGCACACTCAAACTGCTTCTGATTCCACCAACTATTTGGAGGGAAATATCTACRAATTTTATTGTTGGATTACCTAAATCAAACAATAAGTTAGTCATCATGGTGGTTGTGGATCATCTTTCCAAGTATTCTCATTTCTATGATCTTCAATACCCATTTACCACATCCACAATGGCTCAAATTTTCATGGATAATATCTTCAAGCTTCATGGCATGCATCAATCTATTGTTTCTGATCACGATCCCACTTTCACCAACAAATTTTGGCAAGAACTGTTTAGACTACAGGGCACCCAATTACATCTCAACACCGCCTATCATCCACAGACTGATGGTCAAACTAAAGTCATCGACAAATGTTTGGAGATGTATTTGAGGTGTTTTTCCTATGAAAGGAAAGCTCAATGGGCTCAATGATTACCATTAGCTGAATAGTGGTACAACAATTATTACCATACAACTACTCACATGACTCATTTTGAAGAAGTATATGGCCAAAATCCACCTTCTGTTCTCTCCTACATTCCAGGTAGTTGACCAAACACTTACAATTCATGAGGCTATTCTTATTACACTCAAAGAGAATTTGGTCATGGCTCAGAATTGCATGAAGCAACAAGCCGATCAAGGTCGCTCAGAATGTCACTTTGCTGAAGGAGACCAAATATTTCTTCGACTGCAACATTATAAGAAAACTTTGTTGGATTACTGAGAGGGGGGGGGGTGAATCAATAATGAGCAATTATACCAATTATTCATCATTTAAAACAAAAAGTATATTCTTTTACTTATTCAACCATGTTCATCTGTTCATCATCAATATCTTACTATATCATAAGCATTCATTAGTGCATAATAAAAAATAATAAACACATCCACACAATGCACAGTACACCAATATTTACATGGAAACCCAATGCAGGAGAAAACAACATAATGATTTTCTTATATGTAAAGAATTACATTCAAGGAAGAACTAACTTCCAATTCTCCAACTACAACTAGAAGGAGGCTACAACACCCTAGTTTCTCAAGCTACAACCAGAGGGAAGATCCAACTCACATAATGATTTTATTATATGTAAATAATTACATTCAAGGAAGAACTAACTTATAATTCTCCAACTACAACTAGAAGGAGGCTACAACCCCCTATGGTATTCGGCTACAACTGGAAGGTGGCTACAACCACCTAGTTTCTAAGGCTACAACCTGAGGGAAGCTCCAAATCCCCAGTTCTATGGCTACAACCAAAATGAGGCTACAACCCCCTATGTTCTCTAGCTACAACCAGAAGGTGGCTACAACCACCTATCCTTGCCCTGTCCATCCGTCTTGAAATATAAGTAGAATGATGGAACCACTTTCACACCACCACTGTGAGATATATTGTTGTAAACCTGTACCAATCAATCTGCACCAAACAACCTGTAACAACCTATACCAAACAACCTGTAATCAACCTATACCATAAACAAGTGCACCAACCATGCACCAACCTGTACCTCAAACTATACCATAAACAAGTGCATCAACCATGCACCAAACCTGTACAAATAACTTGTCACAACAACCTGTCCAAACAACCTATCACAACAACCTGTTTCATTAATCTTATCAACCAAATCAGATCTACTCACCAAGATCAATCACCAAGACAACTCTCAACAATGTGCATCAAAACAACTCATAATAATCACCAATATTAATATGTGCTTCTAATAATATACCAAGAAAATTATGCTACATCATACATAAACCATGTGTCCTACTAACAAGTGCCTCCAACAATGTACCAAGTGTGTACCAATCATGAATCAACTATGACTCATCAAGATGTACCAACATCATCAACTATACACCTCATGTATGTGCCAACTCATCAACTACTTGTCTCAACCATGTACCCAACATGTACCTCAACCATATACAAAATACATATACAAATATAACCATCAAAATTTCTCTTACAATACATCACACTATCCGTAACCAAATACCATAAACCATTACATCAAACCATGTGCCACAACCTCATTGTTATACAACCTCTATCTGTAACATACCTTAACCAAAATCCCTCATCAAGTTCATCATCCAAAGATGATTTGTAACTCAGTAACATGCCTAGTGTATATGATCACATATCTGCAAACCTTACTTAACTTTAACAACAAGAGACTAGCATTTTCATCAAATTTTATTTTAGTCTCTCATGACTAGTTTTGGATTAGTCCACAACCCTAACTTGCAATCATCATAACTATGTACCTGTAATGAATAAATATCTGAAAATAGTACACAATGTTCTTCAATGTATTTTATGCAATTCCTCTAGGTTTCACTACTTGGAACCTCTCAGAAAAGGATTTATAGCAAAAATGGCATACCTTGTTGAATTCCGGCTTATTCTAGAGAGCGAACCTGTAGAGCATTCCCCACACATAATATTTGTTGTATGGATCTGAAAATGGTACACAAAATACTAAATAATGTACTCTAACCAATACATTTGGTCTTATTGAATTTGGATCTATTATTAAGAATTTATGACATTTTTACCCGAAATGCCTGCTTTAAACTAGTTTCATGACTAGCCACAAACCTTATTTTCCATAGAGTGTAAATCCCAAAATACAATGACCCATAAGATGCAATTTTTATCACAATCACTTGAATATGTTTTCTCAATGGCCTCTAGATTTCGCAATCTGAATCATTGTAGAATTATTGTTTTTGTCAAAATGGTGAGATGACCTATAAATAACATACCTTAGAAATCATCATCAAAAGACTTTATCCTCCCTTGAATTTTGGCCTTGTTTACTTCACCTTCCCTATGAAATTATCCTTAGATATCCTTTGGTTAGCTCAGTCACTTGTAGAAATTCAATATGCTCAATGGATACAAATGGAAGACCCTTTCTCTCTTATTTATACTCTCCAAGTAGCTTCCTCTAGAAGTATCCACTTAACCACTTTGTCCACTTAGCCAATTTTTCCACTTAACCAACTTTGTATACTTAGCCACTTTGTCCACTTAGCCACTTTGTCCACTTAACCATTTTGTCTACTTAGCCACTTTGTCCACTTAACCACTTTGACTACTTTATTATTTAAATAATTTCTCTTTACTAAAAACTTCTTGTTGCAACTAACTTTTATATAATTATTCAATTCATAACTTCTTGTTGCAACCACTTTATTATCTAATTTATTTCTTGGTCAACCACTTTGACTATTCAATGTTCTCATCACAACTACTTTACCATAAGTACCAAACTCACAAATTCATTTTTGCAACTAATTTATTTTTAATTATTTTCTTAATGCAACAACTATACCCATGATTAAATCCTAGTTTCATCCACTTTGACTAGTCAACTTCTTTTAGGATTTTCTAGAGTAATTCAACTCCTTTGACCTTCTAGGGGATTCTAAATAACTCATGAGGGTTCTCCAACTTCACAAGGACATAACTCTCTAACCGTGAGGATTTATGTGATGTTCCACATATCAACAGAAATGGAATGACATGTACTATCAATATAGAATAGTCTTACCTATAACTTAAATGATCTTCATTCTCTTATACCTCAAACAAAATTGGGTCCCTTACACATACCTTTGTGCTACCATAATTTTATACCGGACTTTCTTCAAGGGTCAACATCAATCACTAAGGGTTGAAATCAATATACAATATCACTCTCCAATGGTTGACATCAATGACAACCAACAATCAATACCAACTATCCATAAACCTAAGCCAAATGTCTGACAATCTCCCCCTTTGGAATTGATGGAAACACCAACATTGATGGCAACACTTAGTCATATTAACATTCATGATTTTACTCCTCATCAATGTTTCTATCTCTCCCCCTTTGACATCAATGGAAAAGGGTATCTCCCTTTGGGGTTGCTCCCCGTGAATAAAATCTCCTCAGGGATGCTCCCCCTATCTACATGCCTTTCATTTTTATTTGTGTTTATAAGCCTCTGATTACTCTCTCTCCCTTCATATTAATAATATCTCCCCCTTTGAAAAAGGGTATCATTTTGATGCAACACTGAATTCATATCGCTCATTCTTTCCTTGTGAAAATATCCCCCCCTGGAAACATGCCTCTATTCTCTCTCTCCAAGCATCTAAATCTCTATCCTGCATCTGATGAATCTCTTCCCATGAAATCATACCTCTATTCTTACCTCTTTGTCTAACAACTTATATTAATGATATTTCTACCTATCTTTTTGGTTTTGTTTCTCTCTCTTGACTTCTCTGCAATATGTTGTGTAGAAAAAATATAAGTCTTCCTGTACCTTCTTCCTTTTGGAGTTATTTTCCATTGGTGCTTCCTTGTGTAATCATATGACATATATGAAAATCATTCAAGAATAAGGATTAGTATATTCCTGTGTAATTATCATCCATTATGATAATGTTCCTTTGTCTTTGAACCACTCTCTGAACCAATCTATGAATCCATGCTCTCATCCACTGTCATATATCTTTCTAAAACTATTAAGTGTTCTTACGAATCAATCTCTGTCCATATTGTCCAAGAATATGCTACACAACTATCCATAATGTTGACTCATATGTCACGGTAATATCGCCAAAGTATTCACTTCTACAACTAATTAATCTATCATAGTGTACTTCTACTAACTGATTGCACTAAATCATCTCAAACTCATAGAGATGCTTGAAGGATGGTTCTTTTTCTATCTCGACTCATGTCTCCTTATATGTTATTACTACAGGAATTATCTAAGTCATTATGGATCAAAAGATTATGCATGTATCCGTATTCATAATCATCTCATTGGGCATATTCATCATCTCTCGAGCTCATTCTTTTTTCATAATACATTAGTTCATCTTTCAATACAATCACAGAACGATCTGAACCAGTTCTATTTACATGTCCTTCTTTAATTTAATTTATTTTCCAAACCTTTCTATATCTAAGATATTTATTTTTTTTTTCTTTAATTTATTTTCCAAACCTTTCTATATCTAAGATATTTATTTTTCTCTGTATATTTTTCTTCATCTCGTTTTAATGCCAATCTTTTGATCTATGGGACCTGGTCTTTATTCACCCGTTCTTCCTGTTTTTTTATCCATACTTTCTTATATATGATATCAATGTTCTCTTTCATGGAAGTATCGATCATGCTTCAACAATCACAAGATATGTGTCCATAGTTATGACATTTGTAACATTCAATGTTATGTGGGGCCACATAGGCATTTCTTGCTTGAACATTTATTTTATAATCCCTGTAATCTGTAACCTTATTTCCAAAGTTAGTACAATAAAAAAAATGACCTTAAAAGAAATTTACATACTTGGGAGTGAATTATATTCTTTGTGGCATAGTCCTTTCGAATTTCTTCCTTGACTAGTCATGATCATGATTTAAGCTTCTTTGTGGCTTGAACATGGATGGTTTTCCTGAAGATGTACCCTTATTAGTTTTCTTATATTTTGGTTGACCATGATTCCTTCCTTTGAGTACTTCTTCATAACTCATGCTCTTTTATTCATTCTTGTTTTCTAGCAACCTAGAGAGCTTCTCTTCATTCTCTACTACTGATGTGGATATTTATGTCTCTTCAACGTTCTTGTTGAGCTTGAAAATTTTACTTCTCAATGTGACAACTTCTTCTTCAAGCTTCTCAACCTCTTCTTCTTTCTTTAATATCTCAAACTTCATGACTTCTTCTTTTCTCTTCGGTTCTTCAATTTGATTTTTTAATGTGATTATTTCTTCTTCAAGTAATTTCTCTTCTTGACCAAACTCTGACTCACGTTGGTTTAGATTGTTATTTCTTTCGTTAATATGATCTGTCAATATCGTCCCTCTCATTTCTGCTTCTTCCTTCTGTGCTACTATGTTGGCTTCCAAATACTGTTTTTTATATTTAATATTTTCTTCAATTTTTATGGCTTCTTCTAGTTGAGTTCTTAAGTTCTTGATGACCCATTGGGATTCTTCAAAAATGTGAACACTTTCCTTTTGTTTCATCAATTATTTCTTGAGTGACTTGTTTTCTTCTCTTTCTTTTCTTAGTTCATCTAAATCACTGATCAATTCTGCTTCAGAATTGTCTTCTTTTTCAATTAGTTTTTCTGTCTCATTTCCTTCATGGAACTCCATTTCAAGATGTCCATGTTTTTCACAATTAAAGAAAAAAAAAACATACTTCTATTGATTATGTACTCTTCATCTTCTGAATCTATTTGACATGGTGAACATCTTTCTTCTTGATCTGTACTTGCATATTCTTTGGCATTTTTTGAATATGTGATGGGTGAAGAATATATATCATGTAACTTATCCCAAATTTCTTTGGCTAATGAACATTTACCAACCTTTTCTCTTATCGGATTAGGTAATCCTTCCCGGATGAAATCCATTGCTATTTTGTTAGTCTTCTTCAATTCCTTCTTGGTTGTAGTCTTTTCCCTTTTTGAACTATCATATCCTGTAACAACTGATGGCCAAATATAATACCCATGTGCATGTAAAAATAATTTTGTCCTTCTACTCCATATCTCATACTTTAAACCATTTTGACCATTAAACAATGGTACTCCATTCTTAGAATAATCCATGATCTCCTTCTAGTGGTTAAACTATTTTCTGAAGGAACCCACTCTGAAACCAATTGTTGGATTACTGAGAGGGGGTATGGGTGAATCAGTAATGAGAAATTATACCAATTATTAATCCTTTAAATCACAATGTACATTCTTTTACCTATTCAACCATGTTCTTCTATTCATCGTCAACATATTATTATATGATAAGCATTCATCAATGCATAATAAACAATAATAAATATATCCACACAATGCACAGTACACCAATATTTAGGTGGAAACCCAATGCGGGAGAAAACCACAAAATTATTTTCTTATATGTCAAGAATTACATTCAAGGAAGCACCAACTTACAATTCTCTAGATACAACTGGAAGGAGGCTCCAACCCCCTAGTTTCTCAGGCTATAACCTGAGGGAAGATCTAACTCCCCAATTCTCTGGCTACAACCAGAAGAAGGCTACAAACCCCTATGTTCTCCGGCTACAATCGGAAGGTGGCTACAACCACCTAGTTTCTCAGGCTACAACATGAGAGAAGCTCCAACTCCTCAATTCTCTAGCTACAAACCCCTATGTTCTCTGGATACAAACGAAAGGTTGCAACAACCACCTATCCTTGACCCATCCAAACGTTTCTTAACTTTAACAACAAGAGACTAGAATTTTCATCAAACTTTACTTTAATCTCACATGCCTAATTTTGGATTAGTCAACAACCCTAACTTGAAAAAATCATAACTATGTATGTGTAATGAATAAAGAAATGAAAATAGTAAAAAAACTTCTTCAGTGTCTTTTATGCAATTCCTCAAAGTTTCACTACTTGGAACCTCTTAGAAAAGGAGTTATAGAAAAAATGACATACCTTGTTCAATTCTGTCTTATTCTAGAGAGAGAACTTGTAGAGTGTTCCCCACACAAAATATTTGTTTTTAGGATCTGGAAATGGTACAAACAATACTGAAAAGTGTACTTTAACCAATACATTTGGTCTTATTGAATTTGGATCTATTATGAAGAAGTTATGGCATTTTTACCTGAAACACATGTTGTAGACTAGTTTTAGGACTAGACACAAACCATATTTTCCACGGAGTGTAACTCGCAAAATACAATGACCCACAAGCTGAAATGTTTATCACAATTCCATGGATATGTTTTCTCAACCGTCTCCAGATTTTGTTGTCTGAATCATTATAGAAAAACAATTATTGCGAAAATGGTGAGATGACTTGTAAATAACATACCTTAAAAAGCATCATAAAAAGACTTTATCCTCCCTTAAATTTTGGCCTTGTTTACTTCACCTTCGCTCTGAAATTCACCTTAAATATCCTTTTTTTACCTCAATCACTTGTAGATATTCAATATCTCAGTGGATACAAATGGGAGACCCTTGTTGTCTTATTTATACTCTCCAAGTAGCTTCCTCTAGAAGTATCCACTTAACCACTTTGTCCACTTATCCACTTTGTCCACTTAACCAACTTTGTCCACTTAGCCACCTTGTCCACTTAACCATTTTCTTCACTTAGCCACTTTGTCCACTTAACCAACTTTGTCCACTTAGCCACTTTTTCCATTTAACCATTTTTTCCACTTAGCCACTTTGCCCACTTAACTAACTTTGTCCACTTAGCCACTTTGTCCACTTAACCAATTTGACTACTTTATTATTTAAATAATTTTTCTTTATTTAATTATTCAATTCATAACTTCTTGTTGCAACCAAATTATTATTTAATGTATTTCTTGGTCAACCACTTTGACTATTCAATCTTCTCATCATAACTACTTTACCATAATTACCAAACTCACAAATTCTTGTTGCAACTAATTCATTTTCAATTATTTTCTTAATGCAACATTTGCACCCATGATTAACTCCTAGTTTCACCCACTTTGACTAGTCAAGTTCTTCTAGGAGTTTCTAGAGTAATTTGAATAATTTGACCATCTAGGGGCCTCTACATAACTCATGAGGGTTCTCCAACTTCACAAGGCCATAACTCTCTAACCGTGAGGATTTATGTGACATTTCACATATCACCAGAAATGGCATGACATGTACTATACATATAGAATAGTCTTACCTATAAATTCATTGATTTTCATTCCCTTATACCCCAAACAAACTTGGGTCCCTTACCCATGCCTTTGTGCTACCCAAATTTTCTACCAGACTTTCTTCAAGGGTTGACATCAATCACTAATGGTTGACATCGATATAAATATCACTCTCCAATGGTTGGAATCAATGAAAACCAACAATCTATACCAACTATCCATCAACCTAAGCCAATTGTCTGACAAACTTCACTCAAGACCCAACATTGTCAGAAACCGATGCCCACATTTTATGGTCCTTATACAATTCTCAAGCACATTGGACAAGTGGGATATCAGTTAGCTTTTCCCAGACATTCTAAGCTCCATCATGTTTTTCATGTCTCCTTATTAAAGAAGGTGATTAGAACTAAGTGCCAAACTCAAACCAACCTTCCCGAGTTGGAGGAAGAAGGATCCATTTTGTTGCATCCACAAGCATTTTTGGACCAGTGAGAGTGCGTTCTTCGTCAATGTACCATCAAGAAAGTGTTATTCTAGTGGAAAGATACAATTCCAACAAATGCCACCTAGGAGCTTGCTAACATTCTGCAACAATTTCCTCATCTCAAACCTTGAAGACAAGGATGATTTTAAGGGGGAGGATATGTTAGGGACCTAACCTACCTAACACCTTAAGTGGGTAGAATAATATATTTCCATATAATAAAGGTCAATATTAATAAGGCCTAGCAATAAGGAGGAATAAGTCAAATGTAAGAAGACCTAATAGAAGCTTCCACTTCTAGAAGGATTTTCCTCTAGATTGTTCTTTTGGATAGATAGATTTAATATAAATAGAAATAGAGGGTATGCGAAGTTTTGTCTTAGATATTATTGTAATAGAGCTCTGCTATGCTAGAGGTTTCCCCCTCGAAGATGAAAGTGAACATTTCTATCAGAAATCAAAGTGCTCATTCTGGTGTATTATGGTATTATTCTGGTATTGTTTTGGTATTATTTTGGTTATATCCTTGTTTCTCTGCTAATTCTAGCTAAAATATTTATGTTCTACATACTATTTTATATCTAGAATACTACAATTTGGCCTTAGGTTGTGTCTTTATCATTGATTTTGGATCATTGATTCAGGGTGGTTGACCAACTACTTCGTTGGTTGGGAAGGACCTATGGTATTTCTCCTGAAAGCATGGAGTCATATCCTAGAAGGCATGGGTTTTTATACCAATGGTTTTCCAAAGTTAATGCATGATAAATTTATGGACATGAACAATCCCACAAGGGGTGAACCTGTGCATAAGAATGATATGACCAAAGTTCTTGAAGATACTAACCAAGGGACCCTTTCCCAAGGAAATTCTTGTGCTTTTCCATTCTTTGGAAAATGTTGGTAACCCTTGATGGCCACTTTGAACATTACTAGGTTGAATATTGGCCTACCAGTTTGGTTGTGTACCACTCAAAACTTCCCAAATTATATTGATTCTTCTCATATAAGAACCTTATGTCATGGGCATCGTATGGATGTTAATCCTTTACCTTTTTCATCCATGAACTCTACTCCTTCTCCTTATCCCTCTTCTGGTGAAAGTCTTTCTACTAGTAACCTGAAGTCTAAAAGTAATAGGAAGAGGAAGAGTAAGAAGACAAACTCACCAACCTATGCTAGCCACATTCGGGACATTCCATTAGTAGTTGATTAAGGGGATTTTCCCCTGCGTCCTTGGGTCAAGTCACAACAGAGCAAGACTGAATTTAGAAGAAAAAACCTACCCTCATCTATATCAATGCATGCAAGAAATAACTACTTTTATAAAGAGAGGGGAGAGAAAAGAAAAAAGTAGAGGCATCACATCTTGAATCCTTCATTCAATGTCGATCCTCGCTCTCACTTCTTGAAGCATTCCTGATCGCTGCCAGAACTAGCTTGCAATAGAAAACCAAGAATAGACTACTACATGATAGTTATGCATTCAAATAACATATATCATGTGCATGGATTCAAGAATATATAAAAGACATTAGAATATAACATTACAATGAATAAATAAGCACACAATAGGATGGAAGGAGACTCTTCTATGAACAACTATATAAGAAAGGTAGTTACAACTTGATTCAACCTTCGGTACTAGTTCGGAGCTAACTACATTGGGTTCCTCCAAATACCTTCATGCATCAACTCAATGGTGAGGCTCTTCCTTGGATAACTCAACAGGGATAGGAACAAACCTTATAGCTATATAGAGAATGAAGGAACACTGGAAAAGGAGTTTCCAAGTATATGATGTTACTCAAAGAATGAAGGGGTTTAGGGAAGCATGCTAAATTTTTCCAGCATGATCTTGCACCTTTTTCTTCCTCATCATTCATTCCCTAATTGGTGTATTTATGAGATCCTTGAGAGGTTAAGGAGGTTTAATTCCATTTGGTACAAGATTAGGGAGGTTGGGAAACACGTCCAACCAACCCCCCCCCTCGAAAATGTGGAATTATATTATTTTTCACATTTTTTGAGGGAATCTATAGGATGCAAKCTAGAAAGGMACGCATGACCACATGTTGCACAAAGGAAACCCATGGATATAAGAAAAARTMTTTTTTTTTAGGTGACTTTGATGAGGGAAGTTGGGATTTTGATTAACAGGMTAGGAAAAATGATTGGGCCATGTCACAAATGCATAGATGTGGAAATTTGTGCTATAACAAATTCCCCATAATGTGTGAGGTGAGAAGGGAAAGTGATGGCCTAAATACATTATAACTCTAATAGGTGATGATGCAGCCCCCCTACTCCCCCGTAGGGCTGCATGACCTCCCGGTCAAAGGATCTTCGATTCCTTGAGTCGAACGACTCTTTAGTACCTTCGTAGTCCCATGTATCAATCAAACACGGGTACTTTCGGCCTTTTGGTGAAGTTTTATGATACCCACAAAATTTCCTTTCACATCTGGGAAAACTCTCAGAGTTTTGGGTGCTAGCTCCTTTTTGGATAAGCCTCTCTCTTGATGTGACCTTGGGCAATGACCACGCAGTTGCGGKCTCGGCCACAAGYGGTTTGAAGCCAAACTACTTTTGGGCCCACAACTCTCCTCAAGCCTCCATGTGTCCTCTTGACGAAACCATGGCTTGGATTGCGACCCACCCTCAATATTTTAATCTCCGCGTAACTCCTGTCCCCGCAATTCTACAGGATCATCAATTTCAAGATCTTGACGATAGTGTTTGAATCGACGGTTTAGATCTGTGCCTTTCAATCTATAGATTGGATTTGCCTCTACTAAATCAACAGTTGAGATATCTTTGTGATTCCAGACTTTAGGGTTTTGAATTCTCAGAACCAACTCTCTTCCGTACTGCAATCCCCCGGAGTTGATGATTTGTAGACACTTGTCCCACTAAATCAACGGTGTTTATCGCTTCGGAACTCTGGACTTTGGACCTTTCAACTCTCAACTTTTTTCTCCCCATGAAGTATGCATATTTCTATCACGCGTTCTTGTGATCTAACAATCAAGGATTACTTCGGGAATTTACCCATAGTGCACGGATCTATGCCACGTCTCTCCTAGATCTGATGGTTCTGAATCACTTCAAGCCTTCAGGTTTCGACAGTCTCAGTTCTCAACTGAAACTCCACAACAAATTTACCCAGAACTCATGATCTGTTGACAAGTGTCCACTTATAGATCGACGAATATGGACTCTTTGGCTCTTCGGTCTTCTGGTGTTTTCAACACTTTTACCTTCACCTTCCTCTGGATCTTTTGACCTGTTGATACGTGTCCTCCCAGATCTAACGGTCCAGATTCGCTTCATCTCTTTGCTCTTCATAAATCCCAAGTTTCACTTGACTCCACTCAGACTCATGATATATGACAACTCAAACCCACTCTAGAGATCTGACGCTTGAATTTTACCTCAACAATCTAACGACTTAGATCTGTTCCTGCGATCGGGTGACTGAGATTATATTTCAGGTTTTCGGCTCTTCGGGCTTCAAAAATATCAGTTCTCAATCCAGGTGAGGTTTGTCTCTCCTATGTTTGTGAAGCGCTAAGGCTCGTGCACCTTACCCTAATCAAACTATTATTGATCCATTACATTGTGATCCAATGGCCACTGTCACTTGTCTCTCCTGAGCTTCTGATTCCTCTGTGACTTAGAAGATTTTCTAAGTGTTCAAAGGCTTCGAACCTTTGCTCCTCCTATGAGTCCGACTCTTGGATTTCGTTAACACTTATGAAAAATTCTATCCCTTATGAGATTTATCCTTAAGAAGATTTTGATTTCCCATGCACACCTTGCATTATTGAGATTTTGATAACTCAGTTCAAAGGATTTCTTGAAAATAAATTCTTCTTGCCCACCTGACATTCTTTGTTCTGGGTTCTTCAATGCTCAGTCACTTCTCAATGTTGTGCACACCTTGCACCTGGTATAAGTTTCCTTTGTTATCTCTGAACTTCTACGAGTCATTGCGAGACTCAGTCGACACACTCCTTGCATTCGAGATGCACACCTTGCATACAAGTGTCAGAAGAGAAATAATTAAAAATCCTCTAGTTTCGTCATGAACTCATACAGTCAACCTCTCAAACAATCATACATGAATGAAAATGGAATGAATCACACAAACAAAATATAACATGCATTCATCCATACATCAAATGAACACAATCCAAGGATTTGGGACAATTCTTCCTATTCTATTCCTTCATGAAAGAAAAAAAATTACATAATGTTTCTTCTACTCTATTATGTTCTACTGATCTCTCGGATCTCTATATCATTCTTTCTAGTCTGTCTATTCTATTACAATGAAACAATGAAAAAACTATCTAAGGATTGGCTCCACGAGCTCTCTCGTCCTATCTGCAACCTATCCTATCAAACTCTTAGTAGTTACCTACTCTGTCCTATTACAACAACTAATAGTTATTGCCAGATAAGAGTCAACACTCAATATCTGCAATCCCTTATAGTCCTTCACGACTTTACAAACAAGTTACATTTTTAAAATGTTGTTTACAAAATATCTCAACAACCCATTTTAATTCTAAGTTAATTTCTAATTTGAAATTCTTTCATTTGCTGAGATGTCGTTCCTTTGCCTCCATGATTGCATTTTAAATTTGAAGGTGATGCTCCTGCATCATACTCCTCTGGTTAAAATTTTCATGGACTCTTGTCCATGAGCTCATGCACTGTCTTTCCATGCTTCAAAATATCAGGTTCTGTGACCCAACTTGCATATTCCATTGGATGATCTTTCCACTTCACTAAATAATTAGGATATGTCTTTCTCTTGGTCTTCTTTCCATCTAGTTATTCAATGATTTTCTCCATTTGAGGTTTTTCTGCTGTGGGAAATTTTTCTTCCCACTGAGCTTCTTTCTGATCATTTGATTCTCCTGCTTCATCTCTCCTATAAGGATACGAGTCTGTAACATTGAGTATCGACAATATCCCAACATTGTCTGGCAACTCAATTTCATAAGCATTCGTTGTGAATTTTCTAATAATCCTGCATGGTCCTATCTTCTTCACTTCAACTTGTTATGTGTTCCCCTTGTAAACCTTTATTTTCTCAAATTAGCTAAAAATTCATCTCCAACCTCGAATTGAACTTCTCTCCTCTTTTGATCAACTCCGCTCTTGTATTTTTGGTTGTTGTTCTGTAGCTGTTCTCTGACTCTGTCATGGAGTTTCTACATTTTTGTTGCAAAATCTTCTGCTCCAGTACTTCTGAACTCATATTGATTTAGATATATTAACTCTATAATCCCTCTTGGCTGTATACCATACACAATTTCAAATGTAATTTTCCTTTTTCTCCTGTTCATTGAATTGTTGAATGAAAATTATTCTTGTGCCTGAATTTGATCCCATTGACGACCTTTCTCAGTGACTAAACTTCTCAACAAGTTTCCTAGACTCCTTTTTACTACTTCAGTCTTTCCATATGTATGAGGGTGATATGATGAACTAAAGGACAAGTTCGTCACCAGCCTTTTCCATAGAGTCCTCCAAAAGTGTCCTACAAATTTGGTGTCCCTGTCTGAGACTATGCTCCTCGACAATCCATGTAGTCTCACTACTTCTATGAAAAACAAATTGGCTATGTGTGTAGAATTGTTTGTCTTCTGACATGGTATGAAATGTGCCATTTTTGAAAATCTGTCCACCACAACAAATATGGAATCACTCCATTTTTGAGTTCTAGGCAATCCCAAAACAAAATCCATACTAATTGCATCCCACGGCCTTTTTGGAATTGGTAATGGATGATACAAACCAGTGTTTTGTTGTCTTCCTTTTACATATTCAAATTTTTTTCATTTGTTCACAAAATTTTTCACCTCTTCTCTCATGCTTGGCCAATAATACGAATTACTCATCTATGAAAATGTCTTATCATGACCAACATGTCTAGATAAACCTTCGTTGTGTTTCTACTTCAACAAATTATCTCTCATTAAGCATTTCGGTATGCATAATTGGATTCTCTTGAACAGTAATCCATTCTAGATCAAATATTGATTCCATGGGCTTCTATCTCCCAACAAAGGATTCTTGCATGCCTCATATGCTTCCTTAAAATCTGCATCTTCTTTATACATCTTCTTGAGGTGTTGAAACCCTAAGGTCTCCACTTGGAACTCCTATAAAATCAAACTCCTCCTGCTCAAAGCATCTGCAACTTTGTTAGCATTTACAACAATATGTTCAATAACAAAAGTAAAATTTTGCATAAATTCTACCCATTTTGCATGTTTCTGAGTCAACTTTTCTTGCCTAGTAATAAAATGCAAACTTGGTTATCAATATACAAGACAAATTATTTAGGAATTAGATAGTGTCTCCACTTCTTCAAATCTTGAATCATGGCATAAAATTGTTTTTCATACATGGAATAATTCTCCTTGGCGTCATTCAACTTCTCACTAAAATAAGCAACTAGCCTAGTATCCTAACTCAAGACTGCTCCAATGGCTAAACCACTCACATCACATCTCACCTGAAATGTTTTTCCAAAATCTGGCAAGACCAGAATTGGTTATTCTATGATATTCTCCTTCAACACTTTGAAACATTTTTCAGCTTCCTCTGTCCAACTAAAACACTTGTGTTTCTTCTTCACAGTGTCCAACATATGTGCACATATACCACTGAAATTTTTGATAAGCTTTCTATAAAAGCTTGCTAACCCATGAAAACTTATTACCTCAAATATGTTGCTTGGCGATGGCCATTCTTTGATTGCTCTCACCTTTTCTGGATCCATATTCAATTCATTTTAAGAGATCACAAAAACCAAATATATGAGTTCCTTCTTCGTAAAAGAAATTTTCTTTAAATTTATCAACAACTTCTCTTGCTACAAATTTTCCATCACTGATGTCAAATGTCTTAAGTGTTCTCCCTCTGTCTTACTAAATATTAGTATGTCATACAGATATACTATGACAAATTTCCCTATGAAGTCTTTCAACACTTCATTCATCAATCTCATAAATGTGCTTGGTGCATTTGTCAACCCAAATGGCATGACCAACCATTCAAACAATTATTCATTTGTCTTGAATGTTGTTTTGTATTCATCTCCCTCTCTCATTCTTATTTGATGATATACACTCTTTAAGTCTATCTTAGAAAAATAGCTTTCTCCACTCAAACAATCCATCAAATCATCCATCCTCGGTAAAGGAAATCTGTACCTAATGGTTATCTTGTTGATGGCTCGGGAATCTGTACACATTCTCCATCCTCCATCCTTCTTTGAACTTAACACAATTGGTATTGTGCATGGGCTTGGGATTTCCTTGACTATACCTTTATCCAACAACTCTCAGACTTGATTTTTGACTTCCTCATTCTCTCTAGGTGTCAACCTATAAGTTGCTTTGTTTGGTAAACTAGTTCCTAGAATAAGGTCAATATGATATCTTATACTCCTAATGGGTGGAAATGAGTGAGGTAACTCATCCACTACTATGTCAACGAAGTTTTCTAACAGTTCCTGGATTTCTATAGGCATATATTTCACATAAGTATTCATAAGGATAACTCTAGGCTTCCTCACTACAACAAACTGCATTTATTTCTCCTTCTTGACTTCATTCAAGAGTTCCTTCCCACTCATGAGAAGTATGCTTGAACTAGCTTCCCTCTTTTTCTCCTTGTATTCGATTGGTAACAACATATGTGTCATACCATTCTTTTCTAGGGTATAAGTATTCTTTTTCTCATCATGAATAACTTTTCTATCAAACTGCCACAATCTCCCCAATACAATATGATAGGCATCCATATGAATTACATCACATAATATTTCATCCCTATAACCTCCTATTTTAAATTCAACTTGGCATTGTTGACTTACCATTACTTGATGTCCTTTCTGCAACCATGATACCTTGTATGGGTTTGGATGTGCAGTTGTCTTCAACTCCAATTTCTCCACCATCTCTGTGGATACTAGATTTTCAATGCTCCCACTGTCTATAATCACCTTACAAAATTTGTCTTTCGTCTTGCAAGTAGTTATGAACATACTTGTTCACTGAAATGGTTCCTCCATMTCCTTCTCTGGTTTAAGAAGAATCTTTCTCATCATGAGGTTCTTTCCTCCTCCTATTTCTTCTACTTCCACATGTTTTTGTGCTTCAGCAATGTGTGCTTCACCTCCTCCTTCGTTCTTTCTCTCTGGACATTCCCAAGAATTATGTCCTTGCTTTCCACAGGTATAGAATCTAACTACACCTCATATGGCTCTTCCTTATCCTCTGAAAAAAGAACTTATTCCACTAGGTTGTCCTTACTTAGAACTTCCACCTTTCTCATGGTGATTATGTTGTTTTTCAGCTTCATGCTTCTGATTTGGAACTTGTCTCTAGTAGTTCCCTTACCTCTACTTGAGTTTCTCTTTGATACCACTTCAAATTTCAAGGATTCTTGATAATCATCCTTGATTGTACTAACCGACATCATGCTGATCTCCTCTTGGATTTCATATCTCAACCCATTCATTTATCTAGTTGTCTTTTTATCCTCATTTTCTTTCTGTCTAGGCCTGATGTTCAGTCTGTAAAATTCCTTAGTGTACTCCTTCACTGATAATCTCTTTTGTCTTAGGTTTTGAAATCTTCTGAACAGATTGATTTGATATTCCTTTGGGATAAATTTTTCCTTCATCTTGTCTACCATCTTATCCCAATTTTTAATTTTCTTCTTACCATTGCCCCTACGTTCGGCTTGCAATTTATCCCACCATAGCATTGCACGAACTTTCAGTCTTGTCACTGCATGCTTCACCATCTTATCTTCTTTGATATCTTCATAATCGAAGTATTTTTCCATAACACGTACCCAATATAATAATTCTTCAACTTATAAATTTCCTTCATACATTAGTACCTCTATTCTTGCTCTGGCTCCTATCTTCGAAAGAACTTTTATCAAGTGATCTTGTGCAACATCCTCTACTACATTTTTTTGGACTTCTTCTTATTCACTCTTAGCTTCACTGATATCTCTAGCATCTGGTTCTCTCCTCTGTGTTTCTTCCATGGCGTCCAGTCTCATTCAGATTCACCTCATTTCTTCTTCCATTTCTACATTCGATCTATGCCTTCTGGTTGGTATGATTTCACTACATCACCTACAAACAAAAATCAAATTCTTGATACCACAAATGATATCAATTTACCTCCTTTCTCCTTTTGTATGTTGTCTGCAAACAAACTCAAAATCATCTCTAATACCACCTGATGCAACCCCCCTACTCCCCCATAGGGCTGCATGACCTCACGGTCAAAGGATATTTGATTCTCTGAGTCAAACGACTCTTTAGGACCTTGGTAGTCCCATGTATAAATCAAACATGGGTCCTTTCGGCCTTCTGTTGTGGTTTTATGATACCCACAACCTTTCCTTTTGCAACTGCGAAAGGTCTCAGAGTTTTGGGCGCTAGCTCCTTTTCGGATAAGCCTCTCTCTTAATGTGACCTTGGGCCTGCAACTCTCCTCAAGCATCCATGTTTCCTCCTGAAGAAACCACGGTTTGGATTGCGTCCCACCCTCAATATTTTAAACTTTGTGCAACTCTTGTCCCTGCAATGTTATGGGACCGTCAATCTCATGATCTTGATGATAGTGTCTGAATCAATGGTTCATATTTGCGCCTTTCAATCTATGGATTGGATCTACCTCTCCTAAATCAATAGATATGATCTCTTCGTGATTTTGTACTTTGGCATTTTGAAATCTCAGACCCAACTCTCTTTCATACTACAATCCCCTAGAGTTGACGATCTAAAGACACCTGTCCCACGAAATCAATGATGTTGATCACTTTGGAACTCCAGACTTCAAACCTTTCAACTCTCAAATTTTCTCTCCCCGCGAAGTATGTGGATTTCTGCCACATTTCCTCATGATCTTACGATCGAGGATTACTTTGGACCTTTAACCGGAGTGCACAGATCTCTGCCACATCTCTCCTAGATCCAACAGTTCTAAATCACTTTGGGCCTTCAGGTTTTGGCAGTCTCAATTCTCAACTGAAACTCCACAACAACTTTACCTGGAACTCACGATCTGTTGACAAGTGTCCACCTATAGATCAACGTCTCTCGACTCTTCAGGCTTCGAGTGTTTTCAACACTTCGACCTTCGCCTTCCTCTGGATCTTCCAACCTATCGACATGTGTCGTCCTCGATCCAACAATCTAGATTCGCTTGGCTCTCTGTCTCTTCACGCTTCAGAAATCCCAAGTTTCACTTGCCTCCACTCGGACTCACGATATCTGACGACTCAGATGCACTCTAGATATTCGATGCTTGAAGTTTACCCAAACAATATGATGACTCAGATTTGTTCCTACAATCGAGCCACTGAGATTCTACTTCGGGCTTCAAAAATATCAGTTCTCAATCCTGGTGAGGTTTCTCTCTCCTTTGTGTGCAAAGCACTAAGGCTTGTGCACCTTACCCTGATTAGACAATTGTTGATCTATTATGCTGTGATCCAATGACCATTGTTTCTCATCTCTCCTAAGATTTTGATTCCTATGTGACTTATAAGATTTTCTAAGTGTTCAAAGGATTCAAACCTTTGCTCCTCCTATGAGTCTAACTCTTAGATCTCATTAACACTTATGAAAAGTGATATCCCTTATGATATTTATCCTTAAGTGAATTTTAATTTCCCACACACACCTTGCCTCAGTTCGAAGGATTTATTGAAAATAAATTATTCTCGCCCACCTGCCATTCTCTGTTATGGGTTCTTCGACACTCAGTCCCTTCTCAATGTTGTGCACACCTTGCACCTGTTATAAGTTTCCTTTGTTCTCTCTAAACTTCTCTGAGTCACTCCAAGACTCAGTTGACACACTCCTTGCATTTGAGATGCACACCTTGCATATGAGTGTTAGAAGAGAAACAATTGAAACTCCTTTAGTTTCGTCACGAACTCATACAGTCAACCTCTTGAACAAACATACATGAATGAAAATGGAATAAATAACACACACATAATATAACATTCATTGATCCATACATCAAATGAACACAATCCAAGGATTTGGGACAATTCTACCTATTCTATTCCTTCATGAAAAAACAAATTACATAATGTTTCTTCTATTCTATTATGTTCTACTAATCTCTCGGTTCTATATATCAATATTTATACTCTATCTGTTCTATTACAATGAAACAATGACAAAATTATCTAAGGACTGGCTCCACGAGCTCTCTCATCCTATCTGCAACCTATCCTATCAAACTCTGTTAAGAACCAAACATGAATATAGCATGTAAAAACCTCAGGAAAAGTACTCAACGCCTTGAAAAAGAGATAATTTCAGATAATAAGCCGCTTTGAGGGGGCAACCTCCTTTTACCCCACTTAAATGTTCAAGTACAAGATGATTCAAAATGAAAATGTCTCCTTGGTATATATAGGAGACTAGGAGGTATAATGGCCTAAAGCCGACATAATTAAAATAACATTACTA
>SNQJ01S0032257.1:38343-50644 GCA_010110895.2 Picea sitchensis
AGACATTCACTAGGTCTTCTGTTGAAAGCTACCAACTCAATGGTAACTGACACAAGATTGAGAGAACCCAAAGCTTTCCAAGCCGAGGTTGATAAAAGACTTGCAGAGGATCCTTCATCTACAATAATTCATAGAATTCCCATTGAATTAACTCCAACCATTATTTGGAAGGGTGTAGAAGATGGAAGGTGAGGCTCTACAAGATCATTTCAATCAAAGGAAACCATCCTAGGACTTGAAGGGAGCGTACTTGAAGAGAGTGGAATGCCCCCTTGTTCAGAAGGTATTGAACTAGAAATGCTAAGGACATGGTCAAAATACATATCACACCCAAAATGAGGAGTGGGATCAGTCGAATATTGCATCGACAAGACCACCTCCTTAGAATTTTCACTCTCAAAGAGAAGAGTGGGATCGACCAAAGATTACATCGACGCAACTACTTCCTCAACCACTGGTTTAAAAGGATGTGAGACAACCTGGTGAAGAGACACATCACCCCCAAAAAAGAGAGTGGTATCGGCCAAATATTGCATCAACACAACCACTTCATCAACCAATGACTGAATAGATTGTTGGGAAACCGAAGATGACTCAAAACTATAAGGGTATTCAGACAATGACCATGCTTATTATACAACAACAATAGAAAGGCACAATTGATTAAGGTGGTCTCTTTTGCAAATATTACAAGAAAACTTAGGCTTACGTCCTATACATATGGGATTCTCAACCATATCAATTCCACCAACATGGCTTGCATTGGTTGGTGACATGCTCCTAGCATGACTTGCAGAGGCTAGTAGTTGATCTCCAAGATGACTTGTAGAGATTGGTGAAGTTTGTCCAGTATGACTAGTAGTGACTAGACCCATTCTCCCAACATGACTTTCAATATATGGTTGCTTGTCTCCAACATGACTAGCAGAGGTTGGTGACATGACTCCAACATGATTCATAGAGTTTGGTGACTCAACGTCGATATGACTAGCAGTGACTAGACTCATGCTCGAAGCATGATTTGCAACATCTGGTTTCTTGTCTCCCACATGACTATTATAGATTGGTGACAAGACTCCAACATGACTCCCATAGGTTGGTGACTCAATGATGGTATGACTAGCAGTGACTGGACTTATGCCCACATCATGACTTGCAATGGCTAGTGACATTTGTCCAATATGTCTAGCAGTGACTAGACTCTTTCCCCCAACATGAATTGTAGTGGTTGGTTTCTTATCTTCAACATGAGTCGCATAGGTTTTTGATAGGTCTCTAACATGATTGACATACATTGGTGAACTAATGTTAGTATGACTCGTAGTGACTAGAATTTTTCTTCCAACATGACTCACATTGGCTAGTTGTTTTATTCTAAGATGATTAGCAGAGGTTGGGTGCAGGTATTCAACATGACTAACAGAGCTTGGTGACTTCTTCTTCTTACTCTTCCTCTTCCTATTCCTTTTATACTTATGGTTACTAGTACCAAGAGTTTCACCAAAAGAGGGATAAAAAGAAAGAGTAGACTTCATTGGTCTAGAAGATAAAGGATCAAAATCCATTCGATGCCCAAGACATTAAGTTCTTACCTAAGAAGCACCAAGAGAATTCAAGATATTCAGAGTGGTCCACAACCAAACTAGTAGTCCTACATTCAACCCATGAATGTTCAAATTGACCATCAATGGGGCACCAATGTTTCCAAAGAAAGGAAAAGCACAAGAATCCCCTTGGGAAGGGGTTTCTTGGTTGGTATCCTCTAGAGATTTGGCCATAACTTTATTATCCATAGGTTCATCCCTTGCRGGATTGTTCATGTCCAAAAAAGTCTCATGCAATGAATTTGGTGAATGAGTGGTATAAAAAACCACACCTTCAAGGAGGCGACTCCACACTTTCAAGAGAAATACCAGGGGTCCTTCCTGACTAGCAGAGAGGTTGGTCAACCACCCTAAATCAATGATCCAAAAGTGATGATATTGAAACAACCTAAGGACACCTACACAAAGAAGCACTCCAATATGAATCTCTAAGAGAAACATCGCAAGAAAACAAATTTTCCAAATATTTAGTCCAGGAGGATGAGGTCTTGAGTCCAAAGTAGTGAGAAAGTGGAAAGGGACCTTCTGAATGAAGACATAGGTTGATTAATCCCTATGGACCAATGAACGAAGGAGTGAGAAACAATTGTTTTTACCTCCATTGACCAACCTTATCCGGTGAAATCACCCACGCTTCTAGGTGCACCCTCCAAAAGTACGTAAAAGTGTGATACGAAATATTCCCTAGGTACCACGACAATTCTCGTAGTCACCTCTGAGATCCCTAGGATAAACAACTATGGTTACCAAATCGCATTTAGCGTTCGAGCGGTATATTTGACAGTTGGGATCGAACATATGGGAAGGATAACAAATATACAAGATTCAAAAGAACCACCTCTCATGGAGGTAAATGAACTAGTGAAACCCCTAATATACGATCTTTCCACTACGCTCAGTTAAGGTTCAGAGGGGTATCTCCTCAACTCTCCTTTACGTGACCTTGTGTTTATATTTTGTGTTAGAGGAGGCCCCCAACTATACTTATACAAAAATTGTATTTGAGACTCTCCCTAGCTCAGATACCTACATTTGTTTTTCATCCTTGAAGAGTTATCTCTCCAATCATAATACAAGGCCCTAACCCTAAACTTGTTTGTGAAGCCTAGAAACAAAGTCTAGTACATTTTAAGTCTAGCATTTATTTTAGAGGGTGTTCTTACTCAAAGGGCATGTAGGTGCAATTGACGTTCTTTAAGACTCTTGAAACTTATAAGAACAATGGAAAATAAAATTTCACACTAATTCTTCAAATGAAAACGAGTTTCAACAAGAAATTGCATGAACAATCCTTCGCAGATTTAAATGGAAATTTCTTCTTTCCTATGCAAGATGACAATGCAACCTTTTGAGAAAAGAAAAAGAAGAAAACAAAGGATGTTATTTCTTATTATTCTTTTGAAATTCTTTAAGGTGAGAAGAAAAAAAAAATCCTAGGATAATATATTTTTCTTTTTCAAATAATAATGCAAAACAATGCAAAGAAAGAAAGAGACCTAGCTAGCATACAACTATATATATATTTTCTTTCTATCAAAGAAAAACTAACAAAAGATGCTAAAAGAAACTGCAGGATACACGATTCATGCCCCCCCCCCATGTAAATCATTTCACTTTAAAATGTAAGTTAAAAGTAAGCCAAGAACACTGGGAAACCAAGAGCAAGATATTTTAAAGAAAAGTAAAAGTTTTCACAGATTGTAACCAACAATCCAGAACATCAACAGACTTAGGGAGCTCAATAAATATTGAAAAACCAACTAAGACCAACCCAATCTGATCAAAATACTCAAAATTTTAAGTCAAACACATAGGTTTGTGACTATGTTAACTAAAGCACGTGGATATTCATGAGTCATATAAGTGAAAAATGCAGATGTTCATGCCTTACAAAAGGAAAAAGCATGGATAAGTTAGTTACACTTGAAAAATAAAAGTCAACCCAGAAGAGGGGCTTAATTTTTTTTTGGAAAAGTTTATAAATGATGAAAAATCTAACAATAAAGTAAAGAAATAGGAAAAAATGTGAAAACCATACGACAACAATAAAACCCTAAAATTGATACAAAATAGTAGAATCCCTAGTATGGTCGCCAATTCTGATTAATGGGATTTTCCCCTATGACCTTAGGTTAAGTCACAACAGATGAAGACCAAATTTATAAGACATAAACTAACCTCATATATATCAATTCATAAAATAAATAACTACTTTTATAAAGAGAGAGAGAAAGTAAGAATGATAGGCCTCACACCTTGAATCCTTCATTGACGTCGATCCCTGGTCTCGCTTCTTGAAGCACTCTTGATATCTGCCGGAACTAAGCTACAATAGGAAACCAAGAATAGACTTCTATAAGGTAGTTATACATTAAAATATCATATATCATGTGCATGGATTAAAGCATATACAAAATACATTAGCATATAACATTACAATGAATCAATAAACACACAATAGGAGGGAAAGATAACTCTTCTATTAACAACAATGTAAGAAAGGTAGTTGTTGGACAGTTGGTTGTCATTGATATCAACAAGCAATGGTTGTTATTGATTTCAACGGATGTGATGGTTGTATTTGGACAAGTCTCCAAAGTGGTCCCCTTATGGCATATGTCTAAGTATGGCCCCCATGGGAAGATGCTTTGAATAAGTTTATAGGAAGCCCCACAGGTGTGGTTATGGAGCCCTAAGTTTATAGAGGAAATAAAGACATGGAAAAAACACAAATTTAGGTAACAAATTCATAAATATATAATACTCGTCATTTTGTTTCCAATGATAGGTGGTATTCCAAATGGTTCCTCACGGTTGAGGAGTTATGAGGTCATGATGTTGGAATTCCCTGGGTTATGAAGCCCCTAGTTGGTTACAAGACAATTAATGAAAGGGTTAAGTGGTTGTAACAAGAAACTCCTAAAGTAAGGAAAGAAGTTACTTATCAAAAGTATAAATATCCCTCGAGGAGTATTTCATAAACACAATTTGCACACATATCTATTGATCATCTATCTTGTGAAGACATTTTTGCCTATTGGCAAATTTGAGGTTGAGTCTGAGGTTACAAAGGAAGGTTGAAGGTGAAAGTCTCAGAGTTGAAAAAAATATGAGTAACCCTAGTTTTTGAGGTATCTGCGAGTTACAAGTCAGAAGGGCACATATGTATGTGAGATGTAGTGGATAAGAGAGAGAATATCCACAAATAGTAGTGGAGCCAGTCACAAATCTGTGAAAATATTTTGAAGAAGATGGTATCTCTTGTTTGTTTATTATGACATGCACCAAGTTGGTTTGTTGATATGAAAATTATATGCACTAGGTCTTCTTCATGAATAAAGGTATTTCTTTTATATGTTTGGTTGAGGCTTGTATCATGGATGGTATGGCACATGCTTTAGGCATGTCTTGGAGGCCCCTTTTGGTATATGGTTGCATATGGTTGAGTTCCATGTTTTCATGTCATTAATACATTCTCGAGACATATCCTTGGTACATTATATATGGTTGTTATGTTTCATTGTTAGAGGCACATATTTTTGATAGTGACATATATTTGAGGCATATCTTATGGAATATGATATGATGCATGCTTGAGGTACATTGCAGTACACAGTTTTGATACATAATGTTGATATGATTTATATGAGTGGATCTGGTCGATATATCAGTGACAGATACAATGATAGGGATAGTGACATGTTGCAAGTTGATGATTAGTTATAGGTTGATGTGACAATGACAGGTTGGATGAAAAGTTGATTATAGGTTGATTATCAGAGGCAGTGACAATATAAGTGGTAATAACAATTTGGTATACATTTATATTTCAAGGTGGTAGGATGGGGAAAGGAAAGGGGATTGTAGCCTCCTTCTGGTTGGTTCTGAAGAATACAGGGAGTTGGAGCTTCCTTTAGGTTGGAGCCTAAGAATCAGGGGTTTGTAGCCTCCTTCTAGTTGGAGCCAAATAATTCAGGGAGTTGTAGCTTCCCTTAGGTTGGATCCTATAAATAGGGGGTCATAGCCTCCTTCCAGTTGGATATGAATAATTGGAAAGTTGGTGCTTCTAATGAATGTATTCTTTTGATATATAAGAAAAATATTGTGTGGTTTTCTCCCATTCGGGTTTCCATGTAAATTCTGGCGTACTGTGTTTCTTTTGGATGTCTATTATGTTTTGTTGATTTATTCTACTCATTGATGATATACTGTTGATGAAATTAATAATTACATATTTTATTTAAAAGTGATATTAAAGTGATCATGCTAATTCACCCTCGTCCTTAGAATTCCAACAATTGGTATCAAAGTAGGTCCTTCAAGAAATAGTTTAACCACTAGAAGGAGATCATGCTAAGATTGGAGCACCAAGGTTTGATGGTGAGAACTATTCCTTTTGGAATAAAAGTATGCAAACCTTTTTATAAGCACAAGGATTTGATGTTTGGAAATCAGTAGTAGAAGGATATGCAACGCCATCCACTCCCCCAATTGACAAAGATGGAAAAAAAACTCAACGAAAATAAATCAAAGGCTAAAGGAACCATTATGGGTAGTCTGGATGATTCAATATTTGTCAAAGTTATGTAGTGCAAGACCAAAAAGGATCTTTGGGATAAAATTCGAAATTTTTACGAATGATATTTCAAAATCAAAGGAGATAAGATTCAAACCCTTAGAGATAAGTTTGAGTAATTGAAGATGAAGACATAGTAGCCTACTTTCTGGGAGTTGACGAATCGGTGAACATTATTAGAGGACTAGGAGAAGAATTTGATGAATCAATGGTCGTTCAAAAGGTTCTAAGATCTCTATCTATGAGATTTGATCCTAAGATATTATCCTTGGAAGAAAGAAGTAGGACAAAGAAACTATACATAAATCATCAGAGGAACTATCAAGAAAGAGGAATACAAGAAGACTCAAGAATAAAATCATAGAGGAACTGGACAACCTGGAATATTTAGAACACAAAATCAAAAATCAATAACATCTCAATAAGAATAAGGCTTCAAAAGCGCAACACCATTAAGAGATCCCCTACATCCAGGTATCAAACTATTTTTCTTGGTTTATGTTATTCTTGTAATAATTTTGGACACAAAGTTGTAAAATGTAGAGCCTATGCAAAGAAAAGAAGCAACTATGAAAGATATTCAAACAAGCATTATCCTATAAAGTCACATGAAGCACAGAAAAAATCACAGCAATTTTAGTTCACTAAGTAATGAAGTAGAGTGATACAAGTGCAACAATTTTGGACACATGTCCAAAGATTATAGAATGATTTTTCCTCCAAGGGAACCAAAGCAAAAGATCAAACGGGGACAAAAAAGGATATGGAGAAGGAAGAAATACCAATTCAACACTGAAGAATGCTCGCTTTATATACAATATCAACACAATAAAAGTGGGTGGTATGTTGACAATAGTTGTTCAAAGCATATGACAGGTGACAAGAACATGTTTTTGACCTTGAATAAGGAACGATATGGATTAGTTTCATTTGAAAATGATAACTCAACCAGAATTATAGGTAGAGGCTCAATCAAGCTTGGAAGAAAAGATGTAAAGGGAGAAAATGTTATATTGGTCAAAGATATGAAGAAAAATATTCCAAGTGTAAGTCAAATGTGTGATCAAGGACACACAATTTTGTTTTACTCAAAAAATGTGTGATAAGGAAAGAAGGATCGGGAAAATTGGTTGCTACAACTCGAAGAACCCTAAACAACATATATGTCTTGAATGAAATTGTAAGAGAAAGATTTTTCTTAGGAAAATAAAATGAAAGTTGGCTCTGGCACAAAAGAATGGGTCACATGAACTTTGATAACCTTTTCAAAATCAACATAAAGGAAGCAGTGAAAGAAATTCCTGAGATCTCAAAGTCAACTAATACTCTATGTTGTCTACAAGGAAAACAAACCAGGACCAAGTTCAAATCAAAATAGTAATCCACGATAAAATGATTGGATATTGTACACATCGAACCATGTGGACCTACAAAAATGAAGGGATTAAATGAAAAACAATATTTTATGTTATTGGTTGATGACTACACAAGAATGAATACAGTTTTCCTTCTTAGGAAGAAGTCAAAAGAATTCAAACACTTCAAGATATACAAAGAGATCGTTGAAACCAATATGGACTTGAAAATAAATTTCTTAAGATAATATAATGGAGGAGATTTTATATCAAAGGAATTCATGGATTTCTGTGGAGAACATGGAATAAAGAGGCAGTTCTCAACAACCAGGACACCTGAGAAAAATGGAGTTGTCAAAAGCAAGACCATAATAGCACAAGAAATGACTAGAACCATGTTGAAATATTCTAAGTTGAGTGACATATTTTGGGAACAAGCAGTACATACAACAATTCATATCCTAAACAGAGGAATGTTTAGAAGTAAAACTGATAAGACTCTCTACAATTTTTGGAAAGGTATACCGACAAATGTGGAGCATTTTAGAGTGTTTGGAAGGAAATGTTATATCAAAAGAGAATATGGAAGAATTGGAAAGTTTGAATCTAGAGTTGATAAGGGAATACTAGTTGGGTATTCAAGAAAAAACAAATACAAATGCTTCATTCCAAGACTCAACGAAATCGTGGAAAGAATCAATGTAATGATTGGCAAGATAGATGTATGGAATGTTAAATAAGGAAGAAAATATTTAGAAGAGTAAGACGATGAAGAATAAAAAGAAGAAGAAGAAGTATATGAAGAATTAGTAGAAGAAGAAGAGAAGCCAGAAGCAGAGGAAGAGGAATATGAGCAACAGATACCTCCCAAGACACCCATCTGATGAGTATAGAAAAATCATCCACCATAACAGATTATTGGGAATAAATATGTAGGAGTTGAAACCCAAAGAAGAATATGTTCACCGAAACAAAGGCATCTAGCACTATTATTTGTAGTTGAACCAAGTAATTTTGAAGAAGCCAACAATGATGAAAATTGGATCAAAGCTATGGATGAAGAATTAGATGAGATAGAGAATAATGACACATGGGAATTGGTTCCAAGGCCGAAGAACAAGAACATGATTGGTACAAAGTCGATTTTTAGAAACAAACTGAATGAGGATGGAAAGGTAACCATAAACAAAGAAATGTTAGTATGCAAAGGATATACTCAAATTGAAGGTATAGATTTTGAGGAGACATTTTCTCCAGTTTTCAGGATGGAAGAAATCGGATTGATCTTAGCCTATGCATGTTCCAAAAGAATGAAGGTGTATTAGATGGATTTAAAATCAACCTTTCTACATGGATAATTAGAAGAATAAGTTTACATAAAACAACTTAAAGGGTTTATAGTATCAAAAAAGGAAGAATATGCATGTTCCAAAAGAATGAAGGTGTATCATATGGATCTAAAATCAACCTTTCTACATGGATAATTAGAAGAATAAGTTTACATAAAAAAACCTAAAGGGTTTCTAGTATTAGAAAAAGGAAGATTATGTTTGTAAACTGAAGAAAGAATTGTATAGAATCAAGCAGGACCCTAGAGCATGGTATTCAAGATTGGATAGGTATCTACAACAACAAGGACTTAGGAATGGAAATGTAGACAACAATCTCTACATAAAAGTGGATTGAGACAATATATTGATGATTGAAGTTTATGTAGATGATATTATCTTTGGGAGAAATGATGACATGATGAGTCTAAAGTTTTCCAAAGACATACAGAGTGAGTTTGAAATGTCTTTTCTTGGTGAGTTGACTTTATTTTTTGGATTACAGATATTTCAGCATGATAAAGGTATTATTATCTCCCGGACTAAGTACATCAGAGAAATTATAAATAAGTTTGGAATGAAAGGCTACAAACCTATAAGTACTCCAATGTAGACCAATTGCAAGTTGAGCAAGGATGATGAATCTAAGGATGCAGATCAGAGACTCTACATATCAATGATTGGGATATTACTCTATGTGACAATGCCAATACCATATGTGATGCAAGTAGTTGGACACGTTGTGATATTTCAAGCAACACCAAAAGAAACACATGTTATGGTAGTAGAGAGAATATTTAGATATCTCAAAGAAACAAAAGATTTTGGATTAGGATACCCAAAAGGGAATGAACTATCTATGGTTTCCTACACAGATGCATATTGGGAAGGTAACATTGATGATAGAAGAAGTACAAGTGGAGTAACTTTATAGTTGGGTGAGTTTCCGGTATCATGGTTGAGCAAGAAACAATCATCAGTATCTTTGTCCATAGAAGAAGAAAAATATATTGTAGTGGAAACATGTTTCACTCAAGTTATGTAGATGAAGCAGACCTTGCAGGATATATAGGTGGAATATGAAGAGCCTATTTTGATACTCTGTGATAACAGTAGTGTTGTTAGTATCTCCAAGAATCCAGTAATGCATTCCAATATGAAGAACATTCCTATCAAGTTTCACTTTCTATGGGAACATGTTACAGAGAAGAACATCAAGCTAGAGTACATTGGGATAAAAGAGTAGATTGCGGATATTTTCACCAAACCTCTTCCAAGGGAGAATTTTGACTATATTCGACAAAAAATTGGAGTATTTTATGCCCCATAGTGATCCACATGGAACAAAACATAGTAAAATAGGGGGAGAGAAGAAGAAGACATGAAAAATATAAGTAAATAATATTTTGAATGCTTTTCATATACATCAGATATTTACACGAAGAAGCACCATGAAGAGAAAGCAGAGAATTGTAGGTAGGGGGAGAACCCCCAAGGAGAATTACCCTTTTCCATTGACATAAAAGGGGGGGAGAGAGAAAAAAGGCATGGAAATAGAGAGAAAGAGAAAATTCCTGAATAAAGGGGGAGAACTGGTAACAAGGGGAGTGATGGTCACCGGAGAGCATGAGCAGGAGCAGGAGTGTTACCATGCCATCAGTGTTTCCATCAATGCGATTGTTGGAAAATTGGTTGTAATTAATGTCAAAAAGAAGTGGTTGTTATTGATGTCAATATATGTGATGTGTTTATTTGTAGAAGTATCCAAAGTGGTCACCTTATAGTGTATCTCTAAGTATGGCCCTCACAAGAAGATGCTTTGAAGAAGTCTACAAGAATCCCCAAAGGAGTGGTTATGAAACCCAAAATTGATCGAGGAAATAAGGACATGAATGATAGTATAAATGAAGGTAATAAATTCATAAATGTATAGTACTCGACATGCCATTTCCGGTGATAGGTGGTATGCCACATGTTTCCTCACGGTTGAGGAGTTATGAGGTCATGAAGTTGGAATCTCCAAAGATGGGCTATGAAGCCCCTAGTTGGTTACAAGACAATTAATGAAATGGTTAAGTGGTTGTAACAATAAACCGATAAATTAAGGAAAGAACTTACCTAGAAAAATTATAAATACCCCTCAAGGAGTGTTTCATAAACATAATTCACACACATCTCTATTGATCAAATATCTCGTGAATAAATTTTTATCTATTGGAAAATTTGAGGTTGATTATGAGGTAGAGAGTTTGAGGTTGTGAACGAAGGTCAAAGGTGAAAGTCTCAGACTTGCAGAAAATGTGAGTAACCCTAGTTTCTGAGGTATCTGCGGGTTACATGTGAGAAGGGAGCAAATGTACATGAGTTGTAGTGGAGAAAAGCATGGATATCCACATATAGTAGTGGAGCCAGTGGCTGATTTGTGAAAAGAGTTTGAAGAATATGGTATCTCTTGTTTGTTTATTATGACATGCACCAGGTTGGTTTTTTGATAAGAAAATTGTATGCACCAAGCCTTATTCATGAGTAAAGCTATGCCTTTTATATGTTCGGTTGAGTCTTGTATCATGGATGGTATGGCACATGCTTGAGGCATGTCTCAGAGGACCCTTTTGGTATATGGTTGCATATGGTTGAGGTCCATGTTTTGGTGTCATTGATACATGCTTGCAACATATCCTTGGTACATTATATATGGTTGTTATGGTTCATTGTTAGAGGAACATATTTGTGATAGTGTCATATATTTTAGGAATATCTTATGGTATATGGTATGATGCATGCTTGAGGTACATTGTGGTACATGGTTTTGATACTTGATGTTGATATGATCTATATGAGAGGAT
Organism: Picea sitchensis; assembly: GCA_010110895.2. Lineage (NCBI taxonomy): Eukaryota > Viridiplantae > Streptophyta > Pinopsida > Pinales > Pinaceae > Picea > Picea sitchensis. Next base: position 50,053 of record SNQJ01S0032257.1, read on the forward strand.
CTAGTTGATAAATTAGTGACAAATATCATGATAGGGACAGTGAAATGTTATAGGTTGATGATCAATTATAGGTTGATGTCCCAATGACAAGTTGGATCACAGGTTGATTACATGTTGATTATCAGAGGCAATGACAATATTAGTGGTAGTGAGAGCTTATTCTACGTTTGTATTTCAGGATGACATGATAGGGAAAGGAAAGGGGGTTGTAGCCTCCATCAGTTGGTGTCAGATAACATGGGGAGTTGGAGCTTCCTTCAGGTTAGAGCCTGATAATCAGGAGGTTGTAGCTTCCATTTGGTTGAAGCTAGAGAATTCAGGGAGTTGTAGATTCCTTCAATTTGGAGCCTATAAATAGGGGCTTGTAGCCTCTTTCCAGTTGTGTATGGAGAATTGGGAAGTTGGTGCTTCCAATGGATGTATTATTTTGATATATAAGAAAAGCATTCCATGGTTTTCTCTCATTTGGGTTTCCATGTAAATTATGATGTATTGTGTTTATGTGGATGTCTATTATGATCTGTTGATTTTGTTGCACCTCTTTCATCACCTTAGTGAGAAAAATAGAGGTGCTTGCAAGCTCAGTTGGGTT
>SNQJ01S0032257.1:57230-75920 GCA_010110895.2 Picea sitchensis
GTTTTTGACCCTTTATGAATGCTTTTGTGTTAATTCAGGTCCATGGATGACTTCATAACTGTTTGACGATGCTGAATTCTTGTAACCATTTGTGGATGAAATTTCAGTGATAACAAATTTATACTTCTCATTGATGATATACTGTATATGAAATTAATAATTACATATTGTAGTTAAAAGTGATATTAAAGTGCTCATACTAATTCACACCCCCCTCTCAATATTACAACAGTGGTTGCAACTTGATTTAACCTTTGGTATTGGTTCGAAGCGAACTTCCCTGGGTTCCTCTAGAGACATTCATGCATCACATCACCAGTGAGGCACTTCCTTGGAAAACTCAATAGGGATAGGAGCACACCCTGTAGCTATATAGAGAAGGAAGGAACATTGAAAAATGAGTTTCTGGGCATGGGATGATACTCAAAGAATGAAGTGGCTTAAGGAATCTTATTAAATTTTTCCAGCATGATCTTGCACCTTTTTCTTCCTCATCATCCATGCCCTCAATGGTGCATTTATACCATACTTAAAATTCTAAGGAGGATGAATTCTATTTGGTACAGGATTAGGGAGGTTGGGAAACAAGCCCAACTAAAAACCCCACCCAAAAATGTAGAATTATATTATTTTTCACATTTTTTGAGGGCATCCGTGAGTTGCAAGCTAGAAAGGCACAAATGTCTGCATGTTCCACAAAGGAAACCCATGGATATAATAAAAAGTCATGTTTTTTAGGTGACTTTGATGAGGGAAGTTGGGATTTTGATTAGAAAGCTAGGAAAAATGGTTGGTCCATGTCACAAATGCATAGATGTGGAAATCTGTCAACGAACTCTACAAGTCATGTTGAATACTAGTTAATGATCTCTACAAGTCATGCTGAATACTAGTTACTAGCCTCTACTAGTCATGCTGGGAGCGTGAAATCAACATTTTCTAGTCATGTTGGAGTTATGTCAACAACCTATGTGAGTCATGTTGAAGATGAGAAAGAAACATCTGTGATTCATGATAGAAGAAAAATTCTAGTCACTGCATGTCATAATATAATTCGTTATCCATCCTTTTCAATTCATGTTGGGAGAATTCCTCCAACCACTGAAATTCATGCTAGGGGAAGCACATCAACCACTGAAATTCATGTTGAGGGAATTGATACTATTGAGAATCCTATATGAATAGGATGTAATCATAATATCCCCTGTAAGATTTTCAAGGAATCCCACCTTACTCATTTATGCCCTACTATTGTCATGGTACGAAGAGAACGTTCCTTGTATGAAGGCCCTTCTAGTTCTGATTCATCTTTGGTTTCCCAACAATCTATTCAATCTTTGGTTGATGAAGTGATCGTGCAAATGCAATCTTTGTTCGATACCACTGTTGGCGCAGAATTGATCAGATCCAGTTCCTTCTCAAGTTACCAACAAAAGGTACCGAGTTAGTCTAGAGCGATGAGATTTTTATCTTCCTTGAAGGGAGGAAGTCTCACTTGAAGTGCAACCAAGACAAAGAAAATAGGGAAGGGTAAGAAGAATGCTTAGACAAATCCATATAGTCTTATGATCTTTGTAGTCTTGCACAAGATAGATTAAACTCATAACTGTGTAAACATTCCTAACTTAGATTAAAGGAAACAAAGTTGCAATGAATCCATAAAGAAACTATATCCCATTAATTAGATATGACTTAAAGACAATATGAAACAACATTCAAGATTATCTAAACCTTAATAGACACAGTAATTTCAAAATTTGAATCTTTCCTTATATTAACTTCATAAGGTTCATCTCAATTACATAATTCTCCGCTCATATACAGACACAACTCGACCATGCCAAAGATTAACAACCATCTCTATTACTACGAGACATGGTTAACCAAAAACCATTGTTCTTTTACCAATACAACTGGACATGACTCTTTACAGACTCGGTCTAGTTTCTGAAACCTAGACTCTAGAATCATAGCTAACATCTACCCAAAATGGACAGTAATATAGAACTCGAACACATTTCAACAACCTATAGTTCATAATCATAATAAAAAACAACCCAAAATCAACAAATAGTAATCAACCTAAAAAAAACCTTTACAATCATATTCATCCCATATATATAAGCCAATTGGGATTTACGGGTTTGAGACTTCGCATGCTTTCTTGTTCTTTTTCTGTTGTAACTTCTTTCTCCGTGCTGGTGTTGTGTTTTCCTTCCTTCCNGACATGGTTAACCAAAAACCATTGTTCTTTTACCAATACAACTGGACATGACTCTTTACAGACTCGGTCTAGTTTCTGAAACCTAGACTCTAGAATCATAGCTAACATCTACCCAAAATGGACAGTAATATAGAACTCGAACACATTTCAACAACCTATAGTTCATAATCATAATCAAAAACAACCCAAAATCAACAAATAGTAATCAACCTAAAAAAAACCTTTACAATCATATTCATCCCATATATATAAGCCAATTGGGATTTACGGGTTTGAGACTTCGCATGCTTTCTTGTTCTTTTTATGTTGTAACTTCTTTCTCCGTGCTGGTGTTGTGTTTTCCTTCCTTCCAACCATTTTCAGTTTCTTTCCTTGTTCTTTTCTATCTCCTCTGTGACTTGTGCAACTTCTCTTTGACCAAAATTGGAACTGCATCATCCCTTGAGCAACTTCTAATAACAAAATGAAGGTCCCAATAGGAACTGACCACAATGATTGACTCATCCTCGAGTCAATTCCTTGGTTCTTTTGTGGCCTCTGGACTGGCCTGTTGCTTTCCTTTGTCTTATGTCTCTATTTTTCTCCTAGCTTCTGCTTGAGTGTTTTTTTTTCCATGTCTTCAAATGAAGGGCCTAACTCTGGGACCAATTCTAGAGATCTCTTCTTTACCCCTTGGAAATTGACAACCTTGTCCTACCACTTCTTGGGGAGTTATGAAGCTTCAACCATGAATTGTTGAGTCATGTATGTAATGCATCTCTTAGGCTTAGAAGTGACCATGGAGTTCCATTCCGAGTCGAATGTAACATCTACCTAATGCATCTGCATATATGTTGTCTAAACAACCGGTTGAAACTCCTGTTTCTCTTTCTTATCTACTGAATATGCTTCAAATAGAGAATTCAACTCATTGTCGGCTTGCTAGATCTGATCAAAATTTTGTTGTTGCTCCAGCGGATCCATGGCGATGAAAAATTCCTCGTTAAGTGACTGGATATTCATGCACAAATACTCTAGGTTCTGGTTGCGTCGTGAAATTATCCCCATCCACTCACTAACTTCCTAGAAAATCTTTGTGCATTCTACAATTTTCTTGTCCAATGTTTCCCTTGCATTATTTCCTTCAAGTAAAACTCTTTCCATTTTCTCTTGAAGCTTCCAAGGATTGTTGTGTTAATTCATGATGACTCTCTCGCAACTGTGATTGAAGGATCTTAGTATGAATGACCAACTCTGACCATGCTACCTGGAGTAGCTCAATATTCTATACTGGCTCTCTTGTTGCACTCGATTCAGGAAGTTGGGGTGGTGTCCTTCAGATTACTAGCCATTCTTCTACAATATTTTCCTGGACCTTTTTCATTTTATTCTCCTCTTGGATCTTTTCATACTCCTACATCCGGCATGATTGCATGAGGAGTGCTTCCTACTTAGAGAACTTTGCATTATATTTGGCTTGCTAGAGCCTCTGCTCCAATTGATCAATTGAAGCTATGATAATCCCAATTAGCTATGTTTATGGCCATTAAGAGAGGTCACCAAAATAAGTACTGACCTCCCTAGGTACTCGGACCTACAGTGGGAGTCCACTAGTTGTTGAGTGTTCTAGCAGTTTATCCACCTCTTCCTCCCTTGTAGATGGACCTTGTGGTTGCTGCACAAGTCTCATTCTTACCGTTGGTGGAAGGAATGGGAGTATCTCTGCTTTTTCCAAGAAGATATGCACCAACTTTTTGCACTGTTGTGGGTTCTAGAGTACTAGCTCCARATGTTCTTGCAACGAGGTTTCACTTTRTACTGATGTTGATTTATGTTCRTTCTGAGCCTCTGGTACTTCCCCTTGTTTCTGKACCACGATGTCTATGGTTCTGCCTCTTTGGATGGCACTCTCAACATTAAATGTTGAGAGAGGGTGTTGAGGGCTCGGGGCTTGTGGTATGGGCACAATATGAGTCTATGACAAAGGTGAAGTGTTCTGGATTGGAACAAATGGAACATTGACTGGCTTGGTACTTCTAGGGTCATACCAGTGAGTTCTTGTATCTATTCGGGTAGTTTGGGGGGATCCAACTTCATGGTCTCCAGTTCAATGGTTTGGGGTTGGGTGGTTATTTATTGCGGTGGCGATTGGGTTTGTGGTGGTGATGGGGGTTTTTCGATGATAATGGTAGTGGATGTCTTGGTATATGATTCAAGGTCATCCTGGATATCAATGATAGTTTAGGTCGCTCGATTATGAGGTATGGTTGATGATATGGGATCAGGGTTCACGATCTTCACTAGGGAGAGTCGGGTTTTGGGTTTCTTTCCCAAAGGGTTTGCAATGAATGTTGCGTAGGGTATTTCATTGATAGGTATACCTGTCAGCATAGCTTTCTCTGGAAGCTGCGGGAACATGGATAGTGTTCTCTTCTTGCATTCCAGTGGTTGCATCTCTTCTTCCTCCTCCTCTGAGTCGATATGCATTAGAGAATCTTTATTTTTATCCTCTAGGCCCGAGCTCTGTCCTACCCCTGATTAATCTCCCTTCTTCTTCAATATATCTGTAGATAGAAGGTAGTGTATCCCCGACTTGCGCGGGTTTCATTTCACTCTTGGCCATGACTTTACTTCCTTGTCAAAGTGTTTGTTAAGAACCAAACATCAATATAGCATGGAAAAACCTCAGGAAAAGTACTCAACGACTTGAAACTGAGATAATTTCAGATAATAAGCCTCTTACTCGTGAAAAGTAATTAACGATTTGAAACTCGAGATACTTCAGATAATAATCATATTCTAGGGGGAAACCTCCTTACCCCACTTAAATGTCTGGCACAAGATGATTCATAATGAAAAATGTCTCCTTGGTATATATAGGAGACTAGGAGGTATAATTGCTAGCCAATGGCCTAAAGCCGACATAATTAAATAGCATTACTAATCTAAATTACAACTAATGACCTAAAGTTTACATAAATAAAATAGCATTACTAATTCCATTATGCCCCAATTAAGGGTAATGAGCTAATATTAGGGCTTAACATATTCTCCCTGGAGTGCTATCCACAATGCTTGAGTAACTTTCGATGCTCAGATAAAAGACTCAGTATCTTCCCAAGTGGAATCTTTCACCGTAGTTTCTCCATTTAATGAGATAATTAAAATGGATCTATTCCTCAGCTTGGTGAATTCCTGTGTCGCTGATGGCTTCGTGCTCCAATATGATTTTTCCTTTCCTCGCCAAGTTCGAAATATAGTTTGAACCGATCTTGTCACCTATAACCTTCTTTTAAGTATGAAACATGGAAAACTGGTGTACTGCGGATGATGTAGGTACTCCAATTTGTATGCCATAGTACCAATCTTTGCAACACCTTATAAGGGCCATAGTAATTTCAAGGGATAATTTCTATTATCCTTCTTGGCTTGCTTGAGGGACATCTGTTTGTATGGTTGTAGTCTTAAAAATACCTCCAATCCCCTACTTCAAACTTTCACTAATGTTGTTGATCTTCTTGTTGTTTCATGCGATTGCACATGGTCGTTGTCCTTTAATATTTGGAGAATTTGTTGTTGATTCTATGTGATCTTCCAATCGCTGACCTTTATATTTTTATTTTAGAGAAGAAGTGATGGGAAGGAGGTGGTATCCATAAAGGCCATAAATGGTTTCATTTTGTTGCAAGCAGGGTGAAAGGAAGTGCTATACCACCATTCCCGCCAAGGTAACCATTTGAACCATTGTGTTTGTTTATCGAGACAAAACAACGAAGGTAGCCTTCAGACATTTGTTCACTATCTCTATTTGTCCATTAGATTGAGGATGATAGGATGAGCTATGAGCCAATTGAGTACCCAAACAAGAAAATAATTCTGTCCAAAAATGTCCAAAGGAATATGGGATCTATGTCACTTTCAATAATATTGGGTCGCCATGTAGATTTTGTAATCGCTCCTATGAATGTGGTGGCAACTCATCTAGCTTTGAAGGGATGAGAGAGTGCACAAAAGTGTGCATACTTGGTTAGTCTATCAACAATCACCATGATGACACTCTTCCTCTTCGACTCTTGGTAATCCTCGCGGATGAACCATTGAAACCCTCCCAACAATGAATTTCCAGATGGATAATGGTTGTAAAAGACTTGGGGTCTTAATTGTTTCCACCTTATTTTGTTGGCAAAACCACACATCTCTTTCCACAAACCTTTGAACATCAGTTTTACACATCCCAAAAATACTTTTTGACCCCATGGTAGGTTTTCAAAAACTCGAAAGGCCCTACTATTGTAGAGGTGTGCAATCCCAATAGTACCTTTGTTTGAGTTGGGAGTTCTACATAACATAAGCCATCTTTGTACCATAGTGAATCATTTTTCCATGTAAATGTATCCATGCATTGGAATCCCGTTGCAACCTTTGAGAGTCCGTCCACACTTTTTCGTAATTTTTCCATTGATCCCTTGCTTCTATTATCCAATCTGTTGATGATTGAGATAGCACAAAGAAAGGCCTCAACATCTTCATCCTTTCTGAGAGTGCATCCTCACACAACATTTTGCTTCCCCTTTATAGATGATTTCAAAATCATAGCCCAAATATCTTGGTTAATGCATTTTGTTGTTCTTATCAAGATAGTCTTTGTTCTAAGAAGCATTTAAGACTAAGGATGATCCGTTTTGACCTTGAAGTGCCTACCTATTGTGGGTAAGGACGCCATTTTTCAATGCATGTAGTAATAAGCATCATTTCCTTCTCATAAATGGTTTTGTGTAAGTCTCTTCCCTTGAGGGTCGACTTTCAAAAAGCTAGGGCCTTCCTTCTTGCATTAGGACAAAGACTAATTCCATTTCCCTAGGTATCACATTCCACAATAAAGGTTTTTGAAGTCTAGAGTATCAAGACAGGAGCTGCACACATCACCTCCTTAAGTTGTCTCGAATTTAGTTGCCTGAGTCCATGAAAATGCATCCTTCTTAGTTAGTGTCGTTAGGTGTTGTTATTCTTCCATAGTTCAACAAACTTGTGGTAGTAACCTGTTAAACCCAAAAATCCTTAAGATTTTTTAATTTTTGGAACGCCCGCAAATCTATCATGATGGCTTTGATCTTGTTAGGGTCTACTCATTAATCTTCATGAGATACAATATGACCCAAATATCACTTTTACCCAAAGAAACATTTGGATGGTTTAGCATATAGTTGTTGCTCCTTTATTGTAGCACCTTTGTCAACATGTTGCACATGATCCTCCCAAGATTTCATAGATTAGTATATCATCAAAAAATACTAATACAACTTCAAAGAAGGGCTTGGAAATGGAATTCATCAACCCTTTGAATGTGGAAGGGTCATTTGTATTAAAAGGCATGACCAAAAATTCATAATACCATGAGTTCTAATGTTGTTTTTGGGATATCTTCTTTCCTTCATTCTCGGACTGATGACTTCTAATCCGAGATCCAATTTGTGAAATAGATTCTTCCATGTAGTTCATCTAACAATTCATCAATCAACAGAATGGGAAACTTATCTTCACAGGCATCCTTGTTGTTCTCATAACCTAGACACATAATGCCATGAGCTATCTTCTGAATACCGTGTTCAGAGTAAGAACTTGGCTAGGCTTCCAATAATGCTAGCCTCTAACATTTCTTCAACCATACTAATTTCACTCTTCCGAGTGTAAGGGTAAGTATCTAGATGGCATGATGTTAGGAGGAACACTGTGAATAATTAGGTGAATATCATGACATTCATGATTTCCGAGTGGGTGACATTTGGGAACATATTCAAATACTTTGGAATGCTTATCATTGATCCCTTTGGGAGATCTCGAGGAATAGATGGCTTTAGATGTTTGAACATCTAGTGAGCATAGTTGTGCACAATGCCTTGATGCCCCTTTTCAATAATTTTTCATGTCATTAGAGCTATCACCTTACCTACCGATACCTCTTTAACTCAATTTCTTTTCCCTTCCAATGAGAATTTCATGAAAAGTTCTGAAAATTAAAAGCCATTGTTCCTAATGATTTTAATCCATTGATTCCTAGTACCACATCCGCAACACCCATGGTATAGAAATCATTGGTCTATTCATTACATATTCCCCCATAGTAAGATTTATCTTATTGCATTTTCCCGAGAAACTGATAGTTCCTCCATCCAATCATTACTTGGAACTCGAGTGTTGGCCGATATACAAAGCAATTGAGATCTTTTGGCTAATTTACGTTGAATGAAATTATGAGTACCAATTTAATCAATTAGACTATTAATTTTTATTTTCTTTGATGTATCCTTCGATCTTGAGGGTTTGAGGAGGTTACATTCCGTACCAATGCATTACATGATATCATGAGCCAACTCTTCCTCGTATCTAAATTACTCCTAATGCTTTCATCTTGAGATGGTTCTGTTCTTGTTCTTCTTCCTCTTCACAATCTATGCATTATAATTTATTCTCACCACATATTTATTCCCTTTACTATACTTGATGTCACAATTAAAGCATAAACCTTTTTGCTTTCTTTCCTCCAATTGTTGAGGTGTCAACCTGTGGGTTGAGGTGTTTTAGGAGAAGGGAGCACATTGTTCTCTTTATAGATGTTAGATAGGTCCTTCTAGTAGCCATAGCCATATTTTTACTTTCAACATTTCTTGTCACCTTAAATGCATTCTCCACGATTTGGGGTTCCCAAAGGTGAACCTCATGTTGAATGTTATCCTTTAAAGTCTTGGCGAATACATCAATCAAGTGCTCATCCGAATATCGCTACCTTTATATTCAATCTTTTGGAAGTTCTCAATGCTCGGTAACAAAACCCTTGCTTGAGATTTATCACTGTCTTCCAAATCATAGTTGTATTGCTCCTTGTATCCTCATAGTGTGCTATCATTTCTTCCGTGGAAATTGTCCGCGATCTATGATTTATGGTGAACAAAGCCATCGATACTGCCAAACAAATTGATTAGGTTCTAAATATAAAGAAGCAATTCGTACCTTTTGTGTATGTAGACATTATGGAGATCAAAGAATTGCTCCATTTTAGTGCATCCATGTGGTTTGGTCCTTTCCATCAAACTTCCTCATATCAATCTTAGGAACGGTTGGTCTTCAAACCACAAAGTTGGAGTTTTCCATTCTTGATTCAATTCCTTCCTTGTGTCCTCTCATCATGAATTTCATGGGATGAATTTTCACTTCTTGGGTGTCTTCCGGGTTACAAATTTTTCATTACTTCCATGATCTTATCTTCCATTGAATCCATCTTAGTATCCAACAATGCCATTGAATCCTTCTTAGCTTCCATTGAATCCATTAGCATCCAACTTAGCTTCCATTGAACTTCTTTTGTAGTTCATTTGGTTAATGGCCTTCTTTGCAAATCATTTATGTCCCACGCATTTCTTCACCTTCATTAAGAGTCCAATTAGGATTTTCCTCGAGGCTTCATTTGGTGTAGAAGGTCCCTTTGGGTGGCATGTTACCAACATCACTTTTAGTCTTGATTTTGAGGTGGTTCAATGGACAACATTTATTCTCATATCTCCCATGTTTCGGCCCTTCCGGGTACGAAAATTTCTTTAGGCATTTCTCTGATATTTCTTCACAATGACAATGTGCCCGACTAAAATTGGATGTGCCAAGTGGAATTTACATTAACTTCCTCACAACTTCGTCGATTTTGGCCTTTCCGTGAGATCTCACTTGTATAGAATGCCCCGGCACAAAAATAATTGATATCAAATTCTGAAAATCACAGCCAAAATAATAATGCATCATACAAGATCCAATGAAACTATTTTCACTCAATTTTGATACTCTAAGAAGAAGTTATGCTTGTTTTACCTAGAACATCTTCTTGAGACTAATAAATAGGACTAGTCGACAACTTAATTACAAAAAGGTGTATCTACAAATTTAAGATGACCCGTAAGTCAAATTTTACCACGTATACCTTACTAATTTCTGTAAATTTCCTCTCGAGTTCAGTGTCTGAAACGTTACAAGAAATTGTTTTATAGAAAAATTCCACAATGACTCATTTCAGGTGATTCCAGAACCCTATCTTACAAAGCCTTTATCTCCGAAATTTTAAGGCCTCGAGAGCTGAATTTGGAACCCAACGTATCTTTGATCCATGTGATAAATACCTCCCAGCCGTTCCTTCTGAAACGTTATTGTAGAAAAAAGTTATAGCTTAAAATTCCATGGTGTCTCAGATGTAGCATGAAACCCCAAGACCTTGAGCTCCTCGACAAGCACCATATGTTAAGAACCAAACATCAATATAGCATGGAAAACCCTCAGAAAAGTACTCAATGCCTTGAAACTCGAGATAATTTCAGATAATAATCCTTCGAGGGGCAACCTCCTTTTACCCCACTTTAAATGTTCAAGCACAAGACGATTCAAAATGAAAATGTCTCCTTGGTATATATAGGAGAATAGGAGGTATAATTACAAATAATGGCCTAAAGTCATAATTAAAAATAACATTACTAATCTAAATTACAAATAATGGCCTAAAGCTGACATAAATAAAATATCATTACTAATCCAATATGCCCCCAATTAAGGGTAATGAGCCAATATTAGGGCTTAACATTGTTACTGTGAGAATCCCCTCGCGGGATTGGCAAGTGGATTTCGATGATAGGACCCTAACTCCAAGACAGAAAGTATTATTATGGACAATGACATTCCTTTATCATAAAGTTAAACTATCAAATAAGAATATGGAAGAAAGGTAAGTAACTTTTTACTGACGCTTGTCCTGTTTCCGGGATGATCTTGATCTCCAATTTTAGTTGAAGGTCCTGTGGTACAAAGAGAAACAACAACAATACTTCCTGCTCTAGTATGATTATCTTTATAATGAATCTAATAAAGAAACAAGCTCATATACACAAACTTTAAAGGAAACATGCCACGAATGAATTTATATTAATGATAACAAAGTTTTGTTTACAACCATGGATGTAGTGCAGCAAATTCACCAATCTCCCTTTGTCCGCACTTTGGTCAAATAATCCACACAAAGAATGTTGATACCAATATATTCCTTATGAGATAATAAGTTAGATACTTTACAATGTCTCTCGCTTTAACCATGAGAAGACCTCCTTATATAAACTTGGAGAGGCTCAACCACTCCTTGAGATATTTGGGATAAGTTGAGGATTCTCCTTCAATTGAGGATCTTCCCTAATATCAAGGCTTGACCTTAGATTTGAATCCAACCACTATTAGAGATTGAGGGGATTCTTCCCATTTCCCCGCCACTGGGGCAATTTACCCAAAAGGGTAGCGCCTCTAAATGGGGTACGTGAGCATTCCAACGCCTCCCCCAAAAGAGGTATAGAGTGTCAAGCCTCCTAATAGAACATAGGGGAGCTCTCCCTTCCAAAAATTGACTTTTTAATGGTTTTTTCAATGGAAAAATACTTTTACTTTTTGTCAAATGATTTATCCTCTTCAAACCTAGTCTTTGAGGTGTCTTTCAAGTGTTCTTGACAACAATATGATATTTGTGACACTTGTGGGAGAAATGAGACACTTACAACATTTGGTAATGATGACACTAGGCCATCATCTTAGTGAGTAATTTTGATGTGTAACAAATTACCCCCCAAAGTGCGAAGCTAGAAGACATGAACCGATTACTGAAGTACTTTGTAGACTTTTTCAAGAAAGGGTACGGATGTAGAGAACCTGATAGAAGTTGCACACAAACATACAACAAACATTAATGACATGTTTGAAACCCAAGGTAGGCATACCTATGCTTGAGTGATAAAGAATTTTAGGTATGGTCGCCATAAAATACATTGCAGATACATAATTATATTGATAAAAGGTATAGCAATTGAAGATACAATGTGGATATATACTTCAATGACCTAAACTGATCGTAGCCACGAAGAATACATAATGGATATATGAGATGACAAGACATAGCCATGACCAATACAAAGTGGATCTATGTGATAGTATATGTGCCATATCTCAAAAGAACTCCTTCGCAACCTGGGCAAAGTATATATATGAGTGATAACTCAACCCAGAGTCTTCTTATTGATCCCGATGTAGTACGAATCTAACCATGTGAATAGATGTCCTAATGTCGAACATGGTAGAAACCACTTGATTACCGGTCAATGAGGTAAACCGATAACAAGTGTGAGGGAAATCACCATTGATGTCAATGATTCCCAAGGTACTCTAGTACATTCCGACAAATGTGAATGAATGAGATGAAGTCGAACATCCGAGGAATCATTCGATTAGAGGTCAATGATGTAAACATATTGTCAGATGTGAGGATGCTTGTCATTGGGGCATGTAGGTCCCAATGTACTAACTGGTTTCTAAGTCTAGCTCCTAGATAATGTGCTAAAGTCAACAAGAATAGACTCATTGCAGAAGGGCATTGATGTATCCCCCATCAATGACACGAAACTGACACAGAGATGTAAATTGGTAGATCAAATGAACATGGACTAACACGGGTATTGAAACAAGATATTTGTGATGGATGACTCTCGAGGCAGATACTTCTTTTGAACACTGAGGCACAACAATAGAAACATGACATGGGCCAAAAATTGATGATGCAGTGGATGTTGTGACTTTCGTCAGGTGACCCCAAGGAGTAAAATAAACTCAGAGGATTGGCTTAGTGAAGAGGTTTAGTGGATTAAAATGCATGCAAAGAAAAAGTATTGTCTTCAAGGGCGACCATAAGAGTTATTGGTTGTGTTCTCAAAAACTACTTGGCTTGCTTCCTTCACTTCCCCCCCCATCCAGATAGACGAGTACCTCTTTTTAATTTAATGAGCTCAAGGAGGGTAACACATACTCGATATAACTCACCTTCGGTATGTCCCTCTCCCTTTGTTTAATGAACTGGAAGAAGTAAGGGTTCGGTCCCATATGGGCTCTTCAATGTATAATTTTTTAACGAGTCCATAGAAGGTAAAATCGGTGGTTTTTCATATTTAGAGAGTTTGAAAATGACTTAAAGACAACTCCAATGTTTTCCTTTTTTGTAATGTTAGTCTCACGAGGATGAAAAAGAGATAAACTACCACTCGAAAGACGCCCTTTCAAACCTTTTAATGAGTGTGAAAGGAAGCAAGATCACTTGGAAATATTTTCATTTGTAGAGAGTCTAAAAAGAGATTAAAGGAGACTCCAAGGGGTTCCTTTTTCATATAACTTTTATGATTCCGAAAAAGTGATAAAAGTCTACTTTGTTATATTCTCATGTATTTACGAGAACGAGAAGGAACAAAGACTAAGCTCGATATGCCCCCAACTTGAAAAGCTAGTGGCTTAACTCCAGAATGATCATCAAAGGCTGGAGACATGCCCCCCAAGCTTCAATTCATTCACCAACTTTGAGGTTGTCACCAATTTCTATACTAGATGGACAAAAACGATAAGGGTGGATGAAATTAAGGTTCAAATACGGGACCTAATGAAAGACTCGACTCGACATCTATGAGATCTGGCGAAAGAATTGACCTGACAGGAGAGGTGACTATTTCAGTTCTTAACGAGCTTGCTACAGAGAGGAAAAATATGGTCAAGACGTCTGTTTTATTTTTTAACGAGCTTTCCACAGAGAGGAAAACTATGCTTAGCGGACTCTTCTTGATCATGGCTTCCAAGAGGATAATTCTTTGGAAGGAAACCATGTCAAGCGACAAAACTCAGTCATGGCTTCCAAGAGATCTTCACTGGATGGAAGATAAGTACTTTGGAAGGAACACATGTCAAGGGTCACGCCAGGGGTAAGGATATCAGGCTCCAATAGCCCTACTAAAGAGATCACCATGTCAACTACTGGATCTAATTCATCGGAAGTTGAAGTCATGGGAGACAATGCCACATAATTGACCTGTGGTAGGGGTGATACCGACTGCATATAAGACCCGTTTAGGGAGGTCATTGGATTGATGGTCAAGTCAGGGCCAACAAACAAAAGTTGATCAATAGTCACCATTCTTCCATCGTGCAGGAAAGATATCACACGGAAAAAAGTGGAAACAATAGCTTTCATGGCATAGACATAATCTCGCCCAAGGAGTAAATCGAAATCCAGGGGGTCTTAGACTACCATAACATCAATAAAGACAGTTTTCCCTCCCAAAGTGACAAGAAACCGAGGAAGTATCCCTAAAGGGTGACTGGTTCTTCTATTAAAAGAGAACGGAGTATGGGTAACTGACACAAGCTTAGGATAACCTAAAGCTTGCCAAGCAATAGAGGACAAAATAATAACGAACGAACCTTCATATATAAGTGCATGAGGAACGTTCTGACCAAAAACCCGTACTGTAATCTTGAAAGGAATGTGAGAGGGAAAACGAGGTCCAGTTATCACACCCCAATAAAAAATGATGGCCTCATTAATTGGAGGAGTTTTTGCAGGAGAAGGAGGAATGCCCCCCGACACGGTAGATTCTGTATCAACGAGAAAAAAGTGGGCAGTATCGGGTTTACTCTCTAGAGGGAGAGTAGGATCGATCGATGGTGGAACCAAATCGACTACTTTGGCACTCTTCAGAGGAGGAGTGGGATTGACCAATGATGTAACCAGAGAAACCACTTTGGCACTCCTCAAGGGAAGAGTAGGATCGACCAATGGTGGAACCAAATCAACCACTTTGGTTTCACTCTTTTGATGAAGAGTGGGGCTCATCGATGATGGAACTGGATTAGCTACTTGGGTTTTTGGTTCAATCGAGGAGGAAACTAGTTTGACCACCTGATCAACCAGACTAACTGAGGATGGAACCAAATTGACTAGTCTATCAACTAATGATGGGTTGGGGGGAAAATTACGATAATATTTTGGAAGTTGAATCTTTTCAAAAAGAGAAGAAGATTCGTCTATATGAGGACAAAGGTGAGAATAATGATCACCTTTTCATAACATACAAGGAAACTTGACAGTTGTATTATTCTTACCAACCTTAACGTCACTAGTTGATGGGGTGTCACCAACATGTCTAGTAGGGGTCGATGACGTGGAGGACCACACTTCTAAGACCTTGGGAATACCAGGGAAATCCATCAGAAAATGGTCACCCTTACAAAGACTACAAGGGAATTTTGGTTTCAGATTCTTGGTTTTAATATTGTTGACCTCATCAACACTCCCAACACTATTAATAGTAGTTGGTTGCCTGGATCCAACATCTGATGTAGTTGGAGTCTTGGTGCTATTAGGACCCTATGAACCATAGGGAAATTAGTGTTATGACTAGTATTTATTTCAGGCATAAAGAAGCTTGTTCCTAATGCAATTGCTCATGATGCATAGTGAAGATGTGAAGATGGCAGAAAGATCTCAACACACCTCACTTGTTTTCACGTGTTAATTTTTGGATTTTGGTATAAAATTGGTTTTGGAAAATTTGTCTAAAAAACAGATTTGTTCTGGCCAACATTTAGGCTCTCGGGCCTGTTACAGGTCTTCATTATTTTTATCAAAATTTTGGGGCCCAAAGGCCAAAATCCAACGCTCCAACTCCACACAACCTACCACACAAAAACACAGCGCATGTTAGGGGTTAGAACGTAACACCATACAACACACAAGCCTAGCACACCAAGCGCCAAGTCACGAGGGAGAAATGTCCAGGTGTTAGAGCCTGAGCCCGAAGTAAAAATGTCAAGTGAGAGCTCGGTGATCGAAACGTGTCTAGCGTGCACATCTCATCGAAGCCTAAGAATCATATGTCGATTTAGACACTAGATGCCATCATTCCTAAAAAGCTAGATGTCAGTGCCCAACAAGAGCCTTGGCTTGTCATTTTACAAACAAAGATGTTAAGTGAATCATATATTCACGAGAAACCAGTGTCGCCATCGATGATTTGACGATTGCGTCCAAGTAAGGAAACCATAAAAACAAATGGATCTTTTCAAAAAGATACAACAACAAGGTACTCCCATGGATTCCATTAGCTATGTTTTCATTTTGCAGTATTGTGCGGATATGAAGATGTTGAAAGAGGAAAGTGGGAGACTGAATGGAAATGCTTTCCTCGAAGTGATTTGGGCATATGTACTAGTGCAAAAGTGCCAAAACTCTTGCGTGCTCAATAGTTACCAAATGTCAAACTTCATAGCAAGGCAAATTCAACATGACTTCCAAAACAAAAGATAAAACCCTCATGTGCATTGTTAACATGTGGAAAGGCTCTTAAATAAACAAGGCGGTGCATTGTTCATGCTTTTGTGGATAAGAGAAGTGCTTCTCTAGGATGCCATTTATATAATTTTGAAACCAATGCATCGAAGTCTTCAAACACAGAGTTACTCTATGTGCCCAGGTGTCAACTAGAGTTCATGTGTCAAGGAACAACTAGGAATTGGTAGCCAATGTGAGCAAGTTTTGAGCCTTCTATGCGCCATTTATAATGAAGTTCAAGTGCTAAGAAGTTTCGGAAGCTGTCTACAGGTGCCAGATAAATTATCAATGCCGAGCTTCTAGGTGCCGACAATGCTTGATAATTACAGTCTTCATTCCAAAGCTCCATCTCCAGCGCTCTATGCAACGTAGACACATCACCAAATCAAATGGAATGTTTCAATTCGAAATGGAAATTGAAACTCCAACACATAGTCAAATATGAGAATACTTTGTATGATAATGGTATACAATCAAAACGTTGAATGCTAATTCAGTTATTTAACATACGGAGTAACACCATGGCATGGCAGGGAAATTGGTAGTTTCCAAATACAAATTATTTTGTTTTTCCTAGTAGCAATGGATTGTTATAAGAGAGGAAAAGATTTAGAGCAGGTCGTGATGGAAGAATGGTATTCTCGACCATTTGTTCCATATTCCAGTTACAAAACTCTTTTTCAAGAGGTCAACAATTATCTTAAAACAACAAGAAGAATTAAGTTTCTCAACCAGTTCTATACAGTTTTGATGCAAAGTGATTTGGAAAAGGGGGGAGAAGTTTGCCAGAAGAGTTTTGAGAATATTGAGATTGCCATTTTAGAAAGCAGAGTGTCCTGGAAGTTGTAGTCAACTTTTAGTAGATTTTGGTCATTTTCTGTTCAAAGGTTAGCGGTTTATTCTTGCAGAGATACTTTGAGGTAACACCTTCTCTTCTTGTTGTGAGTTTAAAAGAGAGAGGAGAGTATCTACAGGTGTCTCTCCCATTTGACAAAATACTTGCTCAACCTCAAGATATCATGAAGACCAGCAAAGGGAATGTTAATTTTCCACCTGTCAATGTGTTGTCTACCTTTCGAATGGAAAAAGACTCTACTGAAACAACACTCTGGAATTTAGGAGAAGTTTTTGCACATGTCATTTATGTTATAACTAACCCTTATGTTTAGGAAACCATTTGTTACATGTGTCAAGCATTGTAACTGTTTTCTATTCTTATAAAGCAGAGTTAGGACTCGAGTTTTTAAGACTATGAGTATCTTTACCTATTTATACAGATGTAAAATACAAAAAGGTGGTTCGACCTGGAAGGAAGTTGATTCCTTTTGCTGGACTATGGGCCTTGCTATTCCAGAAGGTTTTTTCTGTAATCTTTGAATGATCGATCATAAATAGGCAAGTTGTTGACATGATTCTTGTGTTGAGGTGTTGGTGGCGTTTCCTTTCTCTGTTAAGTGTTTTTCCAGTTATCATTTCACTTATTTTCAAATTCTTATTGTCAAAGGAGAATTAATAGAGAAGAATTTTTTGGAGAAATACTCTGCATCTGTTCTTTGATAATCTTTATGTTTCTCTTCTAAAATCTTAGTTTAGGAATTCTTAAATGCTCCTTTTCTTGGCTTTTTTCTCTCCTATTTCTTCCTCATTCGACACTATTAAAACTTAATTCAATCCAACATTTCCACTACCTTGCCCTGTGTAGGAGATTTGTCTAGATTTGATAATGAGTCATATATTTTAGCATAGACCCCATTTGCCCAATGGCTCTCCTTGTTGTCCCAACCCAACCATTTAAAAACCAAAAACCTGGATCCCTCATAACTAGCCTAATATCCTATTCCAAACCAACCTAAATCATACAGAGAGAGCCCTCTTTGAGTCTTCGAGGGATAGATCCAAGACTCCAAGCGGTTGAAATAGTTATCTCTGTCAATTTCTCCCTCAACCTGAGAAATTACAGAGTGTTAACATTTTGGTGACTCCACTAGGGAACATACTTAGAAAATGTATCAAGCTCGAGATTTGATTACTGATGGTGGACAAAGATCAGATAAAAGAAAGGTTGAATCATCCACCTGGTGACTCCACATAGTTTAGATTAATCTAAATACTCCACTGGCAGAAGAATCTAGAAATCAAGATGAATTCAAGCACAGAACGGAGGTATGCTCCCATGAGCCGAGATCACATACCAGGTTTTCCAAATTGCATACCTCAGGTTGATTGGATGACATATCTTCCGAAGTTCAAAGATGTGAAAGGTAATGATGCT
>SNQJ01S0032257.1:76882-96319 GCA_010110895.2 Picea sitchensis
AAGGTTATTACAGTTAGCAGTGAAGGTGATTATTGTAGTAGCCAGTAATGAGGGAGATCATGGTCAACTATGTTTTTGGGTGCCAAATTGTAAATATTTATTGTTGTCCAGAGAATCTGATTGGGGGAATCAATCAAGGAGGAATTTCCTTGGTTGGTTACATTGACATTTTGATATCACCTAATTGTATATATGTTTTCAGCAGATAGGTGGTTGTCATCAGGATTTGAAGCCCTCAAGTCTTGGTGATATGCCACCATCAATAAGCTCAGTATTTTGAGCATTTTACAAGTATTCTTCAATTCCATAGTTTGCAGTATAGAGTTTTGTTGTCAGTTATCAGCTTAAATTTCAGTTTCCATTTCATAGATTGAACTCCATGACCAATAAGAAGGTATTGGTCATAAAGTTCCCAGAGTTCAACGGTTCTAGACACCTCCTTCGGAGCTATCTTCCCTAGATGGAGCCTATGTTAGGACCCTATGAACCATAGGGAAATCAGTGTTCTGGCTGATATCTATTTCAGGCATAAAGCAGCTTGTTCCTAATGCAATTGCTCATGACACATAGTGAAGATGTGAAGCTGGCAGAAAGCTCTCAACACATCTCGCCTGTTTTCACATGTTAATTTTTGGATTTTGGTATAAAATTGGTTTTGGAAAATTTGTCTAAAAAATAGATTTATTCTGGCCAACATTAGGCTCTCGGGCCTATTACAGGTCTTCATTATTTTTATCAAAATTTTGGGGCCCGAAGGCCAAAATCCAACACTCCAGCTCCATCCAACCTACCACACAACAACATGATGCATGTTAGGGGTTAGGACGCAACACCATACAACACACAAGCCTAACACACCAAGCACCAAGTCACGAGGGAGAAATGTCCAAGTGTTAGAGCCCGAGCCCGAAGTAAAAATGTCAAGTGAGAGCTAGGTGATCGAAACGTGTCTAGCATGCACATCTCATCTACACCTAAGAACCATATTTCGATTCAGAAATTAGATGTCATCGTTCCTAAAAAACCAGATGTCAGTGCCCAACAAGAGCCTTAAAACAACTCTTTTTCAAGAGATTGACAATTATCATAAAACAACAAGAAGAATGAAGTTTCTCAACGAGTTCTATACAGGTTTGATGAAAAGTGATTTGGAAAAGGGGGAAGAATTTTGCGAGAAGAGTTTTGAGAATATTGAGATTGCCATTTCAGAAAGCAGAGTCTCCTGAAAGTTGCAGTCAACTTTTAGTAGATTTTGGTCATTTTCTATTCAAAGGTTAGCGGTCTATTCTTGCAGAGATACTTTGAGGTAAGACATTCTCTGTTTGTTGTGAGTTTAAAAGAGAGAGGAGAGTATCTACAGGTGTCTCTCCCATTTGACAAAATACTTGGTCGACCTCAAGATATCATGAAGACCAGCAAAGGGAATGTTAATTTTCCACCTGTCAATGTGTTGTCTACCTTTCGAATGGAAAAAGACTATACTAAAACAACACTCTGGAATTTAGGAGAAGTTTTTGCACATGTCATTTATGTTATAACCAACCCTTATGTTTAGGAAACCATTTGTTACATGTGTCAATCATTGTAACTATTTTCTATTTTTAGAAAGAAGAGATAGGACTCGTGTTTTTAAGACTAAGAGTATCTTTACGTATTTATACAGATGTAAAATACAAAAGGGTGGTTCGACCTGGAAGGAAGTTGATTCCTTTTGTTGGACTATGGGCCTTGCTATTCTATAAGGTTTTGTCTGTAATATTTGAATGATCGATCAAAAATAGGCAAGTTGTTGACATGATTCTTGTGTTGAGGTGTTGGTGGCGTTTCCTTTCTCTGTTAAGTGTTTTTCCAGTTATCATTTCATTTATTTTCAAATTCTTATTGTCAAAGGAGAATTAATAGAGCAGAATTTATTGGAGAAATACTATGCATCTGTTCTTTGATAATCTTAATGTTTCTCTTCTAAAAGCTCAATTTAGGAATTCTTAAATGCTCCTTTGCTTGGCTTTTTTCTCCCCCATTTCTTCCTCATTCGACACCATTAAAACTTAATTCAATGCAACATTTCCACCACCTTGCCCTGTGTAGGAGATTTGTCTAGATCTGATAGTGATTCATATATTTAAGCACAGACCCCATTTTCCCAATGGCTCTCCTTGTTGTCCCAACCCAACCATTTAAAAACTGAAAACCCCGATGCCTCATAACTAGCCTAATATCCTATTCCAAACCAAGCTAAATCATATAGAGAGAGCCCTCTCTGAGTCTTGGAGGGCTAGATCCAAGACTCCAAGTGGTTGAAATAGTTACCTCTGTCAATTTCTCCCTCAACCTGAGAAATTACAGTATTAACATTTTGGCGACTCCATTAGGGAACATCCTTAGAAAATGTATCAAGCTCCATATCTAATTACTAATGGTGGACAGTGATCAGACAAAAGAAAATATGAATCATCCACCTGGCGACTCCACATAGTTCATATTAATTTAAATACTCCACTGGCAGAAGAATCCAGAAATCAAGATGAATTCAAGCATAGAATGGAGGTATGCTCCCATTTGTCGAGATCACATACTAGATTTTCTGAATCGCATACCTCAGGTTGATTGGATGACATATCTTCCGAAGTTCAAAGATTTGAAAGATAATGGTGTTGCTCTTCATCTGGTGAAATTTCACATACATGTGCATAGATTAAAGATTGATTTTTCTAAAGACTGCCTGATGAAGATATTGATGGCCACTCTGGAAGGTGAAGCCTGATCCTAGTATGAAAGGTTGTCGCCTTCTTGTATATACAGTTTAAAGTATTTTCATTCAGTGTTCTTTGAAAGGTATAAAGAGTCTTATCCATCCTTAATATTAGTTCAAGACTACTGTAGACATTTTGATATTTTTATTGAAAATCTCGAGATTGTTTATGGAGATGATGAATTCATGGAAGATGAGATCATGGAAGCCCTGTATGAAAATCCATTTCAGTAGCATAAAGAAAGTTTAGAGGATACTTATCAAGATGCTCAGGAAAGTTCGTAGCAAGCTGAAGATATTTTTACAGTTGAAAATGATGGAAGATAAGGTCTTATTTCAAAACTGCTTACAGTAGAAGATGATATGCAGGAAAATCAAGTTCCAATTTCAAATTGTGATGATGAAGAGCACGTCGTTCTGGATCTCACAAAGGAGAGATTTATTTTTGAGATCACCTTGAATGAATAAAACAAATTTATTGACCCAAATGTTCTCATCTCATCAAAACAAAGTCTTCAGAATGAGGTAATTCAGTCCCTTTATGAAAAACAAGATGATATCTTTGTTCAAGTAAGTGAAAAATCTTCTTTGGATGACTCTGTGATAAATGATAGAAATGTCCATTTTGACTTTCAAGAATGATGTGAAATTTTCCCTCTTATGACTGATGAGTTTGATAAGAAACATGACAATCTAGTTGGCATGTCATATGAATATGATCAACAATGTATTAAAATTACAGAAGACCAGGAGCACATTCTTGATGAGGCACATTATGAAGAGAGATCTGATTGAAGAGAAAAAGGTACCTTATTTCTTTTGGATCAACGAGAGGTAAATTTTCATGTTTTTTAGGACCCAGTGGCAAGGTTATTACAGTCAGCAGTGAAGGTGATTATTGTAGTAGCCAGTAATGAGGGAGATCATGGTCAACTATGTTTTTGGGTGCCAAATTGTAAATATTTATTGTTGTCCAGAGACTCTGATAAATCAATTAAGGAGGCATTTGCTTGGTTGGTTACACTAACATTTTGATGTCACCTAATTGTATATATGTTTTCAGCAGATAGGTGGTTGTCATAAGGATTTGAAGCCTTCAAGTCTTGGTGATATGCCACCATCAATAAGCTCAGTATTTTGAGCATTTTACAAGTATTCTTCAGTTCCATAGTTTGCAGTACAGAGTTTTGTTGTCAGTTATCAGCTTAAATTTTATTTTCCAGTTCATAGATTGAACTCCATGACCAATAAGAAGGTATTGATCATCAAGTTCCCAGAGTTCAGCAATTCTAGACACCTCCTTCAAAGCTATATTCCCCAGATGGAGCCTATGTTATGACCCTATGAACCATAGGGAAATCAGTGTTCTGGCTGATATCTATTTTAGGCATAAAGCAACTTGTTCATAATGCAATTTCTCATGACACATAGTGACGATGTGTAGCTGGTAGAAAGATCTCAACACATCTCACCTATTTTCACGTGTTAATTTTTGGATTTTGGTATAAAATTGGTTTTGGAAAATTTGTCTAAAAAATAGATTTATTCTGGCCAACATTTAGGCTCTCGGGCCTATTACAGGTCTTCATTATTTTTATCAAAATTTTGGGGCCCGAAGGCCAAAATCCAATGCTCCAGCTCCATGCAACCTGCCACACAACAACACGACACATGTTAGGGGTTAGCACGCAACACCATACAACACACAAGACTAGCACACCAAGCGCCAAGTCACGAGGGAGAAATGTCCAAGTGTTAGAGCCCGAGCCCGAAGTAAAAGTGTCAAGTGAGAGCTCGGTGATCGAAACGTGTCTAGCATGCACATCTCATCAACACCTAAGAACCATATGTCGATTCAGACATTAGATTCCATCATTCCTAAAAACGCAGATGTTAGTGCCCAACAAGAGCCTTGGCTTATCATTTTACAGACAAAGATGTTAAGTGATATATTCACGGGAAACTAGTGCCGCCATCGATGATTTGATGATTGCATCCAAGTAAGGAAACTGAACAAACAAATGGAGCTTTTGAAAAATATACAACAACAAGGTACTCCCATGGATTCCATTAGCTATGTTTTCATTTTGCAGTGTTGTGTGGATATGAAGGTGTTGAAAGAGGCAAGTGGGAGACTGAATGGAAATGCTTTCCTCGAAGTGATTTGGGTGTATGTACTAGTGGAAAAGCGCCAAAACCCTTGAACACTCAATAGTTACCAAATTTCAAACTTCATAGCAAGGCAAATTCAGCATGACTGCCAAAACAAAAGATAAAACCCTCATGCACATTGTTAACATATGGAAAGGCTCTTAAATAAACAAGAGAAGTGATTCTCCAGGATAAGAGAAGTGATTCTCCAGGATGCAAGTTATATAATATTGAAACCAATGCATCACAATATTCAAACACAGAGTTACTCTGTGCACCCAGGTGTCGACCAGAGTTCATGTGTCAAGGAACGACTAGGAATTGGCAACCAATGTGCGCAAGTTTCGAGCCTTCTATGCGCCATTTATAATGAAGTTCGAGTGCTAAGAAGTTTCGGTAGTTTTCTATAGGTTCCAGAGAAATTATCAATGTTGAGCTTCCAGGTGTCGACAACGCTTAATAATTACACTCTTCATTCCAAAGCTCTAGCGCTACACACGACGTAGACACATCACCAAATCAAATGGAATGTTTCAATTCGAAATGGCAATTGAAACTCCAACATAGTAAAATATGAGAATACTCTGTATGATAGTGGTATACAATCAAAACGTTCAATGCTAATTCAATTATCTAACATACAGAGTAGAATCATTGCACGACAGGAAAATTGGTAGTTTCCAAATACAAATTATCTGGTTTTTATTGGTAGCAATGGATTGTCACAAGAGAGGAAAAGATTTAGAGCAGGTCGTGATGGAAGAATGGCATTCTCGAACATTTGTTCCATATTCTGGTTACAAAACTCTTTTTTAAGAGATCGAAAATTATCTTAAAACAACGAGAAGAGTGAAGTTTCTCAACCAKCTCTATACAGGTTTGATGCAAAGTGATTTGGAAAAGGGGGAAGAAGTTTGCYAGAAGAGTTTTGAGAATATTGAGATTGCCATTTCAGAAAGTAGAGTGTCCTGGAAGTTGCAGTCAACTTTTAGTAGATTTTGGTCATTTTTTGTTCAAAGGTTAGCGATCTATTCTTGCAGAGATACTTTGAGGTAACACCTTCTCTGTTTGTTGTGAGTTTAAAAGAGAGACAAGTGTCTCTTCTAGTTGAAAAAATACTTGCTCGACCTCAAAATATCACGAAGACCAACAAAGGGAATGTTAATTTTCCACCTGTCAATGTGTTGTCTACCTTTCGAATGGAAAAAGACTCTACTGAGACAACACTCTAGAATTCAGGAGAAGTGTTTGCGTGTGTCATTTCAGTTATAGCCAACCCTTATGTTTAGGAAACCATCTGTTACATGTTTCAATCATTGTAACTATTTTCTATTTTTAGAAAGAAGAGATAGGACTTGAGTTTTTAAGACTAAGAGTATGTTTACCTATTTATACAGATGTAAAATACAAAAATGTGGTTCAACCTGGAAGGAAGTTGATTCCTTTTGTTGGACTATGGGCCTTGCTATTCTAGAAGGTTTTGTCTGTAATCTTTGAATGATCGATCAGAAATAGGCAAGTTGTTGACAGGATTCTTGTGTCAAGGTGTTGGTGGCGTTTCCTTTCTCTATTAAGTGTTTTTCTAGTTATCATTTCATTTATTTTAAAATTCTTATTGTCAAAGGAGAATTAATAGAGAAGAATTTATTGGAGAAATACTCTGCATATGTTCTTTGATAATATTTATGTTTCTGTTCTAAAAGCTCAGTTTAGGAATTCTTAAATGCTCCTTTTCTTGGCTTTCTTATCCCCTATTTCTTCCTCATTCGACACCATTAAAACTTAATTCAATCCAACATTTCCACTACCTTGCCCTGTGTAGGAGATTTTTCTAGATCTGAGAGTGAGTCATATATTTAAGCACAGACCCCATTTTCCCAATGGCCCTCCTTATTGTCCCAACCCAACCATTTAAAATCCAAAAACCTTGATCCCTCATAACTAGCCTAATATCCTATTCCAAACCAAGATAAATCATACAGAGAGAGCCCTCTTTGAGTCTTGGAGGGCTAGATCCAAGACTCCAAGCAGTTGAAATAGTTACCTCTGTCAATTTCTCCCTCAGCCTGAGAAATTACAGAGTGTTAATAGGTCCCTTTCTGGTTCTTCTTCTTCTCTTTCTGTTTCTTCTTCTTCTTATGAACCTAGTTACTCGCTTCGGATATTTCACTAGGCAAAGAAGGAGAAATGGAAGGAGACCTGGCGGGTGAAGAAGGAGAAAGGTCGACATGAGTTTGATGTGTGGGTGGTGTACCTACACCTGAAGCACTTGCATTCGAGATCACCGGAGTGGAAAACAACTATATTGGTAACCCAATTGTGAGACCTAGAAGGCTCAAAGTAGTGATGTAAGGAGGACCAACATTTCTGTAAGAAGGAAAAACAAAGGGTTCCCCTGGAAAAGGGGTTCCTTCATTAGTCATTCTGGGAATTGATGCCATAAAAAGAAAGAATCAACCTAGATTCTGCTAGGGATAAAAAACAACACAGGTTGAAAATATAGTAAGGAAGAAAACAAACAAAACCTTCTCACAATGAGCACCCCAGTTGGTGATGAAATCCAACATTGTGGGAACAAAGTAAGAAAGGGCTAAGATAGAGTGGGTGGAAAAGTTACGTTGATGACCTGCTTAACGGACTTACACCCTAGTGCAAGCTCCCACACACAATCGTGGGTATACCCTCCAAGGAGCCCGAGTGAGTTTGGCCAACGTCGATTCTAGGTACCTTGAAGACTTGTCCCTCCATAGTTACCTTGTGTAAAGACCCCACTAAGGTTACCAACTACAACAGTGATGTCTGGGGAAACAGTCGACAGTCTGATCCATGTGAAAGGGCATGGTATCTAGCCTGAAATCAATTTGAAAGGCTTACACTTATCATTGTGGGTATACCTTCAAGACACCCCCACAATACGTGCAATCTCTACACCAAGACCAACAAAGCAGGGTGAGTAACTCTGCTAGTCTCAATGCGACCTCAAGTTTGACCCTTGTGTGAGAAGGGCTTCCCAGGACAAAATGTAGCAATTGGATTTCACCGCCCCCTAACACAAGATCCTATGTTTGTTTGCAGCTTTGGAAAGTTATATTTCACACCTATTCCAAAGCCCTACAACTAATCTAATGTAGGTTTGCTACCAGAAAATGTAAAAAATGTCTAATCAATTTTTAAATTAGCGCTTGATTTTTTAAGGCTGTTGTTACTCAAAAGGAAAATGGCATGGACAATATGGTGTTTTGATCGACTCAAAAATTAAGCAAAGAGATGAAGATGCAATCTTTCCATTTCGATGAAAACTATGCTACGAGAAGGATAGAACATTCATCATTTCAGATGCACAATGTCCCAAAATGCCAAAAAAAACATGCAATTTTTCTACTTCAAATGTAAGCATTCAAGGAAGACAATAAAAAGAGAAGAATAATCCAAGAAATGATAGGGAGAAAGAGAAACCACTAAAAACTGTCCCAACAAAAATGCAGCTAGAAAAGGAAATTTTACATTTCTTAAAGAGGTTTCAAGCTCCAATCAAGACAAAAGAGAGTGACAAGCATAAAAAACCATCAAAAACCAATCCAAATAACTTCACAAACCAACCACAAACTCTGGGTAAAGAGTACTACAAAATAGGCTGCAAAAGGCTGAGCAAAAGAAGGTAATTTAACTCAAAAAATATAAGGGCGCTCCCCTAGAAGGGTGCACAGAGTGTTTTAGAACCCCCTAAAACAATGTAGGGGAGCGTTGGCACTCTGGTATGGCCTACAGAGGGGCGTTGGTGCTCCCAAAAACTTAGAAAAATAGCCAAAAATTTGCAAAAAATTACCCAAAATGCATGAAAAAAAGTGAAATTTCTAGTGAAGGTAGGAGAAAGGTAATGGATGATGAACAACCAATAATTTCTTGGGAAAATGACCTCAAATATAAAATGGAATAGTGCATAGATCCTTGATTTTACTCACAAAAGATTCCACTCAATCAGATAAATGAGAAGAAAACAATAAGTTGACTCTAAATCATCAAAGACAAAGAGTGACTTCAAGGTAAGGAAATGAAAAAGTCAAAATTCCAAACAAAAGGTAATCAATTCTTAGAAATTAGAGTTTTGAAGGCCGAGACAAAGATATACTAAGATGATAATACTCTGAGCAAGTGCCAAAAGAAAAAAATGAACCTCAGAGAATGAGACCCTAAAGGATTTTTCACAGAAAAGGGGCAGTGGTGTGGTGTAAAGGGCACCAGAGCGTTCCAACGCTCTGTGTAAGACTAGTAGGGAGCACCAGCTCTCTGGTAGCAAGGGAAGGGGAGTGCTAGCCTCTAAAAATTCAGGAAAATTCCCATAAACTCAAAAAATCAAGTAAACTCAGTCAATCAAATTGAGTATGATGAAATCAAGAGCCAATCAACAAATATGAGAATCAGAGACATGGTACAGAGAAGGTCAAAGAATGAGCAAAGGCCAAAACAAGACCTAGGAAAGGAAACTGAAATCAATGTCCCTCCCCAATGGAGTCTCCAATTTCTGTTACAGGAGAATCCCCCTATGGACAAGTGGATTTCCTCTTGTATGCTAGACCCCTAACTCCAAGACATAAAG
The DNA here is from genome assembly GCA_010110895.2 of Picea sitchensis. NCBI lineage: Eukaryota > Viridiplantae > Streptophyta > Pinopsida > Pinales > Pinaceae > Picea > Picea sitchensis. The sequence continues at coordinate 86,383 of SNQJ01S0032257.1, forward strand.
TTCTATTGTGGACACTGACATTCCTTTATCATAAAGTTAAACTATCAAAGAAGAAGAGGGAATAAAGGAAAGTACCTTTTTACCGATGTTTGTCCTTGCTTGCTCCAAGCTCATCTTGATCTCCAAGTTCAGTTGAGGGTTTTGTGGTACAATGAGAAACAACAACAATACTCCCTACTCTACTATGATTAGCTTTATAATGAATCTATGAAAGAAACAAGTTCATATACAAAAAATTTAAAGGAAACAGGACAAGCATGGATTTATATTAATGAGAACAAAGTGTTGTTTACAACCATGGATGTAGTGCAGAAGCTTCACCAAGATCCCTTTGTCTATATCCTTGCTAAAATAATCCACACATAGAATGTTGATGCTTCAATGATATCTCTCTTATGAGATCATAAGTTAGATACTTTACAATGTCTCTCCCTTTCACCATGAGAAGGCCACCTTATATAGGCTTAGAGATGCCTAACCACTTGAGAGATATTTGAGATAATTTGAGGATTCATCTCCTTTAGTTGAGGATATTCCCTCAGATAAAGGCTTGACCTCAGATTCAAATCCAACCACTTTCAGAGATTGAGGGGATTCTTCCCTAATTTCCCTCAACAGACCAAAATTTACCCAAAAAAGGGGTAGTTCTCCCTCTGAATGGGGTACATAGTGTTCCAACACTCCCTAACAGAGCATAGGGGAGCTCTCCCTTCCAAAAATTGACTTTTTAGTGGTTTTTTCAATGGAAAAAGACTTGTACTTTTTGTCAAATGATTTCTCATTGTCAAAACTAGTCTTTGAGGTGTCTTTCAAGTGTTCTTGACAACAATATGATATTTGTGACACTTGTGGGTGAAATGTGACAATTACGACATTTGGTAATGACGACACTAGGCCATCATCTTAGTGAGTAATTTTTATGTGTAACACAAAGGTCTCCTCATCCAAGTAAAACGACAACATCCATGAATTAAAATATTTAGTTTTCACATGCCTAGGACAAACAAACGTATGATGGTTATTCAACCCGAATGAAATATTCTTGTGTTCAGGTTGAGCAGCTCCTATGGTACACACAACCTCTGAGTTGCATCAAACAATAGGTTGTACCACTTTAAGAACGATGTATTTTTGAATGTTGTGTTCTCTGAGTCTAGCCTTGAGTGCCAAGGCTCGAACAACTTTTCCAGTTGAACTTTATCTGCTGGTGATAACGGTCTTCCTAAGGGTGGAATCCACTTCAGCATGGAAAAACCAACAAACATGTATCCATAGGTGAAGGTTCCACCCTTCTCTTGCACTTCCTCGCATGCTACCAAGATTTCTTCCAGCAGGTAGCTACACCAATTGAACACCACTCCGTTGGCACAAAAATCCACCACTAAGAGGGAATCTAACGTACACTCACCTTTGTAGTAGGACATCATTACCTTTATAGAAATTACATAGCAAGATGTTATGATCATCTTTGGTAAAATGGGGTCAATCTTGTTTATGCGCCCCCCTCTCTGTGTAAGAAAAATTTCATACAAGATGGGTTCTCCCTTCTTCTTTTCATGTTTACTGGGGCCCTGAAACCCTTTTGAGATGTCTTTGTATTCTATGGATAGGCTTGTGAATTGATGGATATCCTCTACATTAATGGGATACCATTTGTCGATACATAAGCTCGTATCATGTACTCGAGGAACTTGGTACACCGTGCAACCTCACCGGTAGTGCCAAAGATTGGCAAGTCTCGAAGATTCATGATTGTGGAGTTAAAGAGGTTGAGAAACTTCAACTTTGATATGAACTGCATCCCTCTCATATCGTCTTTATCCACATTCCAGAACATGTCAATGTTCATTTGTGGGAATAACACCTGGTCTATCAGGTCAAGGTCGAGGATCTTAACTTGCTCGACCTTCCCTTTGAGGTCACCCATGACCTCAACCCGAGGATCACAAAACTCATCTGGAACTACTTCCTTGGAGAGAAAAATTCAGCTTCCTTTATCTCTCATCATCGTTGCACTGGATTTCTAAGAAACTTAGACCAACTATACTAGGCTTCGAGGTCGCGATAGAGATAATTTGCAGGCTCTATGACAGTTTTAGAAATATCAATTACAAAATGGAAAACAATAAGTATTATGTTGAGTTCACACAACCTTATACTTAGGCTAGCTGGTGGGATTTTTCACTACTCCTACACCACTCATGATTAACCCTATAGGCACAACCTAGAGTTGAGGTGTCCGACGAGACTATTTAACAGGGTAAATCTATTGGGGGATTCTGGAATTTACTAAACATGTTGGACAGGGACATGGTTGACTTTAGGACTTATCATTTGAACGGTTGAGAATCCTGGTGAGAATACCGATGGAATATTCGTGTATCATGTCTTTATGGTCTAATATATTTCAGACGAGTTACTGTAGCAATCATAAAGGCTATGTCTGGACCAGGTGCGCATGGCACATGGACTAGGATTGCATTCATATTCACTCTCCCTTTGAACACAAATGGGTTGCTCATCATATTTAATGATTGTATTTAATGGACTTGTGGCTCTTTTGATCCTGTGCTACCGAGAAAGAAGTTATGCAGCAAAGTAATACTTAAATGAAAAAAAAAATGAAATACATGTCACGACGCAACAATGCACACTCCGACTTTATTAACTGAATTTAAAGAAATTGCAGAAATTCAAATCTAACTGTTATACATGCTCCTTTGGACTAGAGCAACATTCCTTTAGCTTAGTCCTGAGAAATATAGGGTTTCGAGCGAGCTTCATTCACCCATCCTGGCCAAATTATACTGTTATCACTAAAGTTAACACCATGTCTACTAAAGGGGGCTGAGCTAGTGCACTTAAGATTATTAGGGTTTTATGATTGGATTGGATATGTGGGTGGAAAGGAAACCTAGGCTTGTAATATGAGAAGGTTCCTAATGTAAAGATGATCAATAACATATCTCAACTTCAAAGGCATCCATGTTGATATCAGATAAAAGAACAATGTATAGACACAAGGAATGCTTCAGATTTCAAGGATGGTGGTTGAAATCTAAAGTGAACATTTGAAACTAAAGATGGTAGTCTAGTTTCAAGTGAGAAATCTTCGGGTATGAAAATGGTATTTCAATTCCAAATATACATATTGAAGATAAATTTACATGAAACATGTGTATAAAACATAGCTAAATCAATAAGAAAATGGATTTAAGAATTATCTCATTGCTTCCCAATAAAACAGAAAGAGAATAACACAAGAAACACAACTTTGAGTTTCAACATTTCTAGATCTAATAAGGTGGACATAATGTTACATTAATCCCATAAACTATCTTTCTCCCTTCATTCTTTCAGGCCTCATGCCTCCAGGATCTTCTATCAAGAGTCCCCCCCTCCTCTTGAAAATCAGAGGATTTATAGAATATTATAATACTCTAACTATAACTAGATTTGAGAGTTCAAGTCTATCCATAACCCAAAAATAACCAAAGATTTAATTTACTTCAGAAAATTAAGAACTATTACAATCGAATGTCCCAATTGTTGAATACTTTTCTTGGAAATGCTTGATCTGATTTAGAAAGGCTGATTATGTTCCTGGAAATTTGGGAGATATTTGACTTGCGAAATGGTTTACTCCTTGTCATTGATCTCCAAAATCCTGTAGCTTCCTTTATGCCTTGAAATTTGAAGTTGAATATTAAATTCTCGTCCAGCTGTGCATTTGTTGTTCTCATAACTTTTTGCCCTCGAATGTTGAGTGCATCCTTGAAATCTGGAACCAATTTAAAAATGAGATCACTTTTTACAAGAAGTTCGACACTAAATTAAATCTAGGCCTTATCTCCAACACAATTCCCAGATTTTTGACAAACATTTTTAGAGAAAAATATGAAATGTAATCCCATTCACCATTTGAGGAACCTATTCTACAAAGACCCAAGCACGTCCTGCAACAACTCTGCTTCACATGTAATACCCTTCCTAAACTCAATTTCCAATTCCACAGTCTTGAATGAAGGTGTCATTGATGTACATATATAAGTTTTTGAATATTTTAATACCATTATTCATGCCACATTATTTTCCATATCAATGACAAACAGATGAAGACATATAGAGCACTTTGCAACTGACAATAGCATGAAATTTGTAATGATTCCACTAATCCACTGACTAAATTTTGACAAAATACTCAAACTAATGTTAGGATGCATACTAATGTTAGGATGCATTATTCTGAAACATAGTTTATAGCAACAATATCCATTGTTTATCCAAACTGGAATTGCTACAGAAAGTCATGCCACAATAAGAATCACCATCAACGCCAAACCAAGAATAAAATATTCACTTAAGAAGAAGAGAAATGAGCCAACATAAGTGCTCATAAGCTGCACAATAAAGAAATACTTTCCAGGTTTAGAAGTATTTGCGATATACTTTGCATTATCTCTGTGATCTCTATCTTCATCAAGACTATTTTTCTTCAGAGTGCTCTCCATTGTTAATCAAAACCCTTCATCCTCACAACGTTGCATGTGATATCGACACTTTGAAATTCAAATCAGAGCTTATGATCATCAATTGGGCATTGGTCTCAATTCTTGGGTGATCAAGATGACACTTGCTCTTTTTCTTTTTGTCCATATCGAATTTCCAGATTCCTAGATTGAAAGTCAGTGCAATTGGAACAAGATACAAGCTATATGTATATCTTTGATGCAGGAAAATATCCTTCCAAATCATATTTTTTAGCAGCAACATCATTTAAAGCACTAGAAACAATTGATATACCTGACAAATCCAATCTTGCGCAATGAAATGTAACTTTCCAATTAATCTCTGAATCACAAGTCCTCCTTATAACTTGCGCTTATGCATGATGTGGTAGGTGTCTTGTCTCTTATCCTCATGGCAACATTTTAATAAAAATAACTTATAAATTGATTTAACAATCCAAGAGATATTAAAATAAAATCCAAATAATAATAATATTTTGTTGAAGCTAGAATTTCAACAAAACATAAGATCATATTTTTGCCACCGAAATGTTGACCCAGAATATTTTTCCCATAAGAAAACCTAGCTTGCGCTGCTTAAAAAGAAACTTTTAATCAAAATTCCAAAAAATTTAATTAGCACATTTTAGGTGATAACATATACCATCCACTTGCGCGAGTCTGAATGCTCCAGAGTGTTGGATCTCCACAACTATAAATGGGTCCAACCAATGCATGTGCAACTTGCCTGGATGTTTCTGGTATTGACTATCATAAAGTAGGACCTTATCTCGTTGTGTAAATGTTTTGGACTTAATGTGCCTGTCATGTCAAGCCTTCTTCCTGGATTTTTCAATTGATTGATGAAAGTATGCTAAAAACCTGTCCTCATCAAGTTCTTGCAACTCCATAACCCTATGTACAACTGATTCATCCTTTGACATATGTGTAACCTATGCGATGTATATACTAGGAGTAATGAACTTTGCAGGTACCACAACCTCTTTCCCGTAGACCAGCTGAAATGGAGTATACTTGTGGAGCTTATTTATGGTTGTCCTGTAAGCCCATAAAATTGTTGGGACTCTGTCATCCCAATCTTCTCTATTTGCACAACAAACCTTCGTCAAACCTCTCTCTAGAATCTTGTTAAAAGCTTCTACTGTGCCATTGGCTTGTGGATGTTAGGGTATGATTTTATGATGTTGGATTAAGAACTATGTTGCAAGATTTTCTATTGTATTACCGATAAAATAACCACCATGATCACTAGTCATATTCCTAGGACATCGAAACCGAGTGATAATATTTTAAAAAATAAACCTAGCAGTGGTATCAGTTGAACAGTCCTGAACAACGACTACCTATGCCCATCCTGCCAGGTAATCAGTTGTAGTGATTATGTACTTGGACTTTGAGTGCTTAGTTGTGGGGTTGATTAGTCCAATAAAATCAACTGCCCACTTCTGAAATGCTTGCAGATATCGAACTGTCTTAAAAGGAAATGCATCTCGTCTTGATGGCTTACCTACTCTCTCGAAAACATCACAAGATCTAGCATACTCCTTTGCATCCTTCAAGAGCATGGCCCACCATAATCTAGCGTGGAGGACTTTCTGCGCAGTGGCCTTTCCTCCAACATGGCCTCTTGTAACTCCATTGTGGCACTCCCAGAGGATATCATGTCTTTCATGGTCCAAAACGCATCTCTTGAGGATAATGTCTAGGCCCAACTTATACAATTTCCCTATGATCAATAGATAGTCCGCTGCTCAAATCACCATATAACATTTTTGAGTTGTGAAGTATGTTTATGGGTAGGCCCTTGTACTCAAGAAGACTGATATGTCTTCCAGGTATTCTGGTACTGCCTCAACTCGAAATAGGTCCACATCTGGAAGTTGATCATCAATTTCTCTGCCACTCTCTCCTGACTCCAATATGGATAGATGATTGGGCCACACATTTCATCTTCCAGGTTTGATGATCACCTCAAATAAAAATTCCTGAAACAATAAAAACCATCAACAAATTCTTCCTTCCAAGATAGACTTGTTAACTAGATATTTTAATGTAGAATGATCAATAAAAAAAATTAAAATGAGAACCTAACAGGTCATGTCTAAAATTTTGTAGAGCATAAATCATAGCCAAACCCTCCCTTTCTATAGTTGTATACTTGTGTTCAGTTTGCAATAGCTTCCTGCTAGAAAAATAGATGGGATGATCCGTATTTCCATCTCCTGGTTGTGCCAAGATGGCTCCGAGGGAAATACCTGATGCATCCACATGTACATGGAATTCCTTTACCCAATTTGGAAATATCAAAATAGGTGATGTGCTGAGATTTTCCTTCAGGATGTCAAACGATCGATTACACTATGGTGTCCACTGGAACAATTTAGACTTCTTGAGTAGATTTTCCATGGGGTACATTAATAGTCACATAAATTTTGGTGAACTTGCAATAGTACCCTGTGTGCCCTAGCACTGAGCGCAACTACTTAGAGATCGTAGGAGATGGAATATTCAAAATGACCGCACCTTTGGTTGGGTCTACCAACACTCCTTCTCGACATACTATGTGGCCTAACATGTTTCAATGTGGCACACAAAAGATACAATTTTTGAGGTTTAAAGATATTTGTAGCTCCCTACATTGATCAAACATCAGACGTAGTAGCACCACATGTTCTTTCAGAAGAATGTACACCGTCCAGTCATCCATATAAACTTCAATAAATTTGTGAATGAATTCTTGGAAGGCTGTTATCATAATCCGAGAAAAAACTGCAGGTACATTCTTTAGACCAAAAGAAATCACATTATATGAAAATTACCCCCATTATGTTATGAATGTGGTCTTCGTTTTGTCTTCTTCGATAATTCTTACTTGGTGATACCCCAAAAATCAATTTGTAAATGAGTAAGACTCTTTCCCCGCAACCTGTTGTTACACATAAAAAATACTCACTTTGATAGTGTCGCAAGTGTCGTCATTACAAAGGTCACAAGTGTTGCATTTTGCTCACAATTGTCGTAAGTGTCAGAGAAGCATACTGCCATGATACCTATGTCGTGCCTATAACGACATGAGAAGGACACTTGAAACACCTCAAATATTTTCTTTGGAAGAGGAGGAAAGGTTAACTGGGCTCATGAACCTTTTGCCATCTGAAAACACTCAAAAAACTAAGCTTTTGAAGGAGAGTGCTCCCCTATACCTCTTCTGGGAGCACTGGCGCTCCCCCTTACACAGTCTAGGAGCATTATAAAGCTCCTTTGGCCCTTTTGAGGAAGCGCTGGTGTCTTTAGGAGAGTTGGTGCCCCCCTTAATCCTACTGGGGAGCATTGTAGCGCTCTGATGGCCCTTTTAAGGGAGCGCTACCTATTCTGGGCAACAGTTGAGTTGTTGAGATGAATGGGGGAAGGATCTTTTCATTCTTGGAAGGAAGTTGGATTCGAATCCCTAGTCCAGCCATGATCTTAGGGTAGATCCTCAACTGAAGGAGGCAAATCCTCAACTTCCCCAAGGATATCTCAAGTGGTTAAAGCCTCTCCAAGGCTATAAAAGCAAGCTTTATAATGGTGAAAGGGGACTGGAAAGAGAGAATCACACCAAACTTATGATCTCATAAGTGGTGTTGGAACAGAGATATTTTGAAGGAAAGAGACCTATGATCTCATAGGGAGAAATCGGTGAGGCTGTCATCATTCGGATTGTGGATCTCTTGAGCAAGGGTTAGACAAGGAGGACTTGACGAAACTGTTGCAATTCATCTATGGCTGTAAGCAATGTTTTGTCCTCATTAATATAATTTGCTTGGCCTGTTTCTTTCTAATTCATGTTCAATATCACATGAATTTGTCTCTTTAGTAGATAGACCTATTTCGAACTAATCTTGATAGAGTAGGAAGTGGTCATACTTTGTTTGTCTACAGGGCTTATCTAGGAGCGAAAGATTGTAGCTCAACTCGGAGCGTGCAGGGACAAACATCGGTAAAAGGTACTTCTTTTCTCCTTCCTCCTCACACACTAGTCCACCTAGATCTAGTGACCATGATAAGCACTTTCTTTCTTAGAGTTAAGAGTCTAGCTCTTTGAGGAGATCTACTTGTTCGTAGGGAGATTTTCCTTCAATAGAAACTGGCGACTCCACTGGGGAACGAATCAAACTTTTAGTTTTTATCTTCCTCATAGACCTTGTCTCTTACCCTTTTTTGTTTTCATACCGTGTTCACCTCATATGTTTGATTTCATATGCTGATTGACTCTTCACCCCATCACACTCAGCTTGATTGCAAAAATTCCATTGAAATTTTTTGTTTTTGGGACTTTTTCTGAGCTTTAGGACTCCAACACTTCCCTGCCTTGTTAGAAGAGTGCCAACACTCCCTTAAGATACTAGAAAGAGTGTTATAATGATCTGGTTTCCCTTATACCAGAGCGCCAACCCTTTTTTGCCCAAAATCTCTTCAAAAATCATAATTTTTGGAGGTCCAAACCCTGTTTTTTCACTTGATGAGTTGCTTTGTGATTGAATGATTCTTCCATTGACCTTTGACATGCTTCCTCCTGAGAAGTAAACACCTTGTTGTTCAAATTTTATGCCCTTCTTCATTATTTTTGAGTTTTTGTTGTTGAGAGCTTGAAATCGATTCGTTGCTTTCTTCTCTCCTATCTGACTGGGCAAGAACTCTAATAAGGACATAAGAAGTCTGTAACCCTTCTCATTTGATTCTTTGAGGTCATCTGATCCAATTTCTTTCTCCTTCCTTTTGCATTTTTGATTTTCTTTCTCTTGTTTGATTGCAAAAGGGTGTGTTGTTTGTGCGAAATCTGCATTTTCTTGTCTGAATCTCCTCGATCTGAAAGGGTAGTTGGCAAGAGGAATTTTGCATTGAATTGATTATCATTCACATACAAATGACAGAAGTACATCTTAGTGATTAAATTTCATATTAGTTTGCATTTTTGAAATGTTGTAGCATTATTGGATTTGATTGAGAACAAAATTGATTGAGGGCATTCCTTATCAAGTGTTTGATAGTGAAAACAACTCTTCCTCTTTCTCTTAAATATGTATTCATTGAAAAGAAACGATTGTTTATCATATTTCATGCATATTTTTGGGAATTGAGCCATCATTGCATCAGTTTCACTTTCGTACACCCTCTGAGTAAACAACAGCCATTAAAATCAACACTTAACTAAAATTTATCAGACTTTTTACATCTTTGTTAGCAAACCTACATTAGTTTAATGTGTAGGGCTTTGGAATAGGTTGAAAGGATAACTTTCCAAAGTTGTCGAACAAAATTAGTATCTTGCGGTAGGGAGAGTCAAACCCAATTGTCGTATTGGCTTGCTGGGATCCCCCTCTCACACAGGGGTTACGCACGAGGTCACATTCGGGTGAGTTACAGAG
>SNQJ01S0032257.1:96329-108002 GCA_010110895.2 Picea sitchensis
TGTACCGAGGGCCTACATATGGATCCAAGGGATGAACTAATTTTATTATGTCTACTTCAAATGTCATAGTATCTCTCTTTAGGTCAAAAACTGCATAGTTATCATAAACCCAATCAATACCAATTAGTGCAGGATAAGGGTCCTTATCCCCCATGATTTCGATCACCTTGAAATAAACTACAATATTTACTCCTACAACATCTATCTCCACATTCTCTAGCCTTCCTATTAGGAAAATTCAATACTGATTGGCCATTCTCAATTGGAATGGGGAATATATCAACTATGGTTTCCCTAAAGCTTCCCAAGTCTTTTTAGGAAATATGTTAACATCAGATCCTAGATCTAACATAACATCCTTAATATCAAACTCATCTAGCTAGGTTGTTAGTCTAAACTCTTTCCTAGTCCATATTTTCCTTATTTTCACTCTCTGAGTGTTCTTCTTAGAAAGATTAGTCATTATTATAGCTCATGGGGATTTCTCCATTCCTAGGACTAAATACAGGGCATTGTGTAACTTTTCTGTCAGCTGGTCATTCCCAATAATATTAAAAAATAACTGAAACCAAAGGTAAACTACATTTTGTGACTGCTTAGGTTTTCTTATCGAGATTACGGGGTTTCAGGGTGTAGGGGGTGAAGTAGGGAATTGCGCAATCTCAAAATAAATAGTGGGATGAGGTGGTTTTTCTTCCATTTCATGGCCAAATACACTTTGGAATAATTCTATTTCATTTTTAAAGAATAGATTTTGTTTCAGAGGGTCATACCTGTCCTCCTTATGTGATGATTTATGGATCTTAGGCAGATTATCAACATCTGCGCCAGTCTTTTCTCCTCCTCAAATAATGATATTAATGTTGGGTAGTTTTCCTTTGATGACCCTCTTTATCTCTGAACTGATGAAGTTGGCTCCTCTTTGATGTTCCCAATCTTCCCATTTCGCAATTAACTCTAGGTAGTCTTCAATTGCATGCCCATTGGTTCTACAGTGTGAGAACCATGGTCATCTCGGTTGAGGACAATCCCTAGCCATGTGACCTTGCTCATCACAGTTGTAGAATTTACTTGGTCCTCTTCTCCATGTTCTTCCTCCTCTGAAGTCTCCTCCAGCTCCACCTCCTCGGCCTCTTCTCGGTCCTTGAGGGGTTTCATTCCCCCTTAATGATGTTCAATCCAATATATTCACAAGTGCATCTGTTGGCCCTTAGTTATGTAAGGAAGCGAAGATTAAGGAATAAAGGTGAAGTGTGAACTGCATAGGAAGGCACATCAACCAAGGAAGGGTCGAAGTGGTTTAAGAAGTAGAAAAGAAGGAGTAAAGTAAAGGAAAAGCTAGCAGTTGGAAGAGAATATCAAGTAATATAAAGAAACAAAGAAGAGGGATCGTGGACAACTCAACAAACGAAAGAAGACACCAATGAATGCTTTGGAGAATCTCATGGAAAAGAAGGAGGAACATGCTGGTGAAGCTCTTAAAACGCAGGTCAAGTGGACCTAGGGTTTTGGACCTAGGGTTTTGGATATAGGGTTTTGACACCTAGACTTTGGTCATGTAATGTATAAATAAAGTTCTAGAAGAACTAGGAAGGGGTTCATTCATATTATTATTTTCGGTGTTCATTGTCGATTATTGTTGTTGAGAGAAATACTGAGTCTGTATTCTAGATCTTCAGCTGGGTGTGAAGATCAACCTTGCAGCTAGGTGCACAGGGAGGGAAGAGAAAGAGAGAAAGAGAGAAATATCTGCAGCTAAGTGCGCAGATAGAACTATATGTTTTCATCTAATATATCAATAAATGAAGTTCTGTGGACGTATCCCTAGGGAGAGGGTGAACCACATATATCTTATTGTCTTTGTGGTTGATGTTTTGTTATTTGTCATCTGATATACTGTTATTGAATTGTTGTGTTAGATCAGAGATATAACTTCGCGAAGTAAGATTAAGAGTGGTAAAGAATATCTAGATTGTTTTTCATTGTGTTTTGGAATCAATTTGCATTCCCTATGGTTGTAGACACATGTGTCTTGCAACCCTATATTGCTACTTCGGGTGAGACTGCATATTCTTCGTAGGTGTTGCTGAAAGGGCCAATAGTTAGGGTTTGTTGGTGCATTGTTAGATTTGAACCCTAGGTCTGCCCCTGTGCCAACAAATGAGTAGTACAAGGGTTCTGACAATGCCTTGCCAAATTTCTCGGTAATAGAACCATTTGTTGGCACAGGGGAAAACCCGGGGTTCAACTCTAACAACACACCAACAAACCCTAACTAATGGCCCTTTCGGCAACACCTATGAAGCAGATGTAGTCTCACCGGAAGTAGAAATAGGGGGTTGCAGGACATAGGTGTCTACAACCAGAGGGAATGCAAAGTGATTCCAAAACACAATACAATACAATCTAGATATTATTTACCACTCTTAATATTACTTCACGAAGTTATATATCTGATCTAACACAAAAATGCAATAACAGTATATCAGATGAAAAATAACACAACATCAACCACAAAGACAATAAGATATACGCGGTTCACCCTCTCCCTAGGGATATGTCCACAAAACCGCGTTTCTTGATATATTAGATGAAAACATATAGTTCTATCTACGCACTTAGATGCAGATCTTTCTCTCTTTCTCTCTTTCTCTTCCCTCTCTGTGCACCCAGCTGCAGGGTTGATATTCGCACCTAGCTAAAGATCTAGAGTACAGACTTAGTATTGCTCTCAACAACAATAATCGACAATGAACAATGACAATAATAATACGAACAAACCCCCTCCCAGTTCTTCTAGACCTTTATTTATACATTACATGACTAAGGTCTAGGTATCAAATCCCTAGATCCAAAACCCTAGGTCCACTTGAATCGTGTTTTAAGGGCTTTTCCATCCTGTTCCTCCTTATTTTCCGTGAGGTGCTCCAAAGCATCTGTTGGTGTCTTCTTCTGCTTGTTGAGTTTTCCACGATCCCTCTTCTTTGTTTCTTTCTGTTCCTTGATCTTCTCTTCCAACAACTAGATTTTCCTTTACTTCTCTCCTTCTTTTCTGCTTTTTTAACCACTTCGACCCTTCTTCAGTTTATGTGCCTTCTCGTGTAGTTTACACTTCATCTTTCTTCCTTAATATTCACTTCCTTACATAACCAAGGGCCAACAAAATCCAATTCTATACATTGATGTGTAGAATGTGTGGTAGATGCGTAGAAATCACAATGTACAATGTTGAATACTGTAGAATACTTCTGAATAATAGGGCACTACCTTGGAACATTACCATGAATTCAACAAATATCACAATACTTAGATGACAATGATGCTTGATTACCTGGAAAGGCATGATACAGGGTTAAGGTATGTAATGGTAAATTTGTATTGTTCCATCCCGTGGATCCTGATGAGGGTTCCATTGGATTGTGAGGAGGTCCCATTCCCCTCATACATGGATATTCATTCCCTATATGTCCCTCTATGTAGCATCCGGTACACCAGACTTGTGGTCGTCTTGGTCTGGGTATCGTCAATTCTTGTATCTTCTTTGTTAGTGCCAATATTTTTCCTTGTAGTTGTGCTAAGTTTTCATCTGCTGGTAGTCTATTCACCCTTAAGCTTCCTAGATATAATTCCATGGCTTCAATCTTCATTGATTGTTCTAAGGCATCTTTCAAGGAGTCTATCCATTGCTGCATTAACATAATTTGTGTCGGAGGTAGAAATCCCCGAATGTAACATTCTCTCTGCTGATATTCATAAATTGGATGCGCTAGCCTCCTAATGGCATCATTAAACTTTTGACTATATTCCCAAGTTAATTCTCCTTCCCTCTACTGAATCTAGCGCAACTCAGATAGATCTTGTTGTTCCAACTAAGGAAACTTAAACTTTGCTATGAATTTTGTCTGAACTTGGCCAAGTGTGAATGCCTGTCCTTGCACTCCTCCTGGCTCAATATCCTTCATGTACCATTTGAGAGAAAGACCTCTCAAGGTAGTCTGGAATTCAACTAGTTTATTTGCATCTAGAGTGCCTCTAGACCTCCAAATTGCTTCACACAGAAACTAATGTTGCTCAACATCCTCCTCTCCTTTACCCAAAAATTATGGGTATCGACCGATCAAGCCTCCCACATTTCCAGCCATTGTCGATCTTACTTCTCCTATCAAAGTAAAACCTAACGGTCCTAGTTGTGATCTACTAGGGAATCCCAATATCATTTGAGTATTCATACTCAACGACTGTGCTTGACTAACTGACTGAATTGAAATAGGAATAACATAAGAAGGTAGTATAGGATTTACCACTGGTATATAATACACTTGGGGGATGGGTGATTCAGGGCTAGTTCCATTGGATTCTAGGTGGGTTTATTTGATTTGGGGGGTCTCGTTCTCATCCTTTGGAGCAGTCTCTTCAGTCGAGCTCTCGATATTTCCTGGTATCAGGACTAAATATTCTCTTTCTTTTGCAAGTTCCATGTCGACTTGATATTCTCTTGCTTCTACACATTCTTCTTCTTGTCCACCCTCTTTGGGACTTCTTTCTCTCTACGCTTCTCTCTCACTTAGTATTTTACTGGTCAGTCTTTCCTATCTTCTATCTTCCACAACTCTTCCTCATTTCCTTCATCAACTTCTCCTGGTTTGATTTATTTCCTCAACACCTTGGACTTCTTCATTGATTTCTTTATATTACCATGCCACCACTTCTCAACTATGGCATCTCTTTTCAAGGATCACTCGTTTCTTGCATCCATTTCTTTCTACTCCCCCATTTATCAAAGAACCCTCTCCCATTTCTCAGGCCATGATCCCACCCTAAAGTTACCCCACCCTAAGCATGGGTGTTTAGGCTATCATCTCAGTCAGGGAAATGGTCAGCATCCCCTCCTCCATCAAGATTACCTTAATCCACAGGGGAATTTATCTCAGTATCCTTTCCCAGTGTTGTATTGACCCATAAATCAACCGCTTGCGTTATCAGATGATCCAACTGATGAAGAATTGCAATATTTTCTATATCCCAAGTATAGGTCTTATTGACTCATTCTTTGAATTCTAGAGCTTCTTGGAGCCTCTCTATCCAATGGAATAGTTCTTCCAGAAATTTAACCCATAATATCTCATATTGGTCTCTTTATCTTTATAAGTAAAGGATCACCTCTCTTGTATCCTACACATATTTACCTCGCAACTATGCTTCTTTACATATGAAGGAGTCACAATTTTTCAACCACTACTGGTGAATATCGGATCGGTGGATCCATGGAAGCATTCTCCCTACAGGTTACCTCTTGAAATAGGTCCCAAAAACAAAACCATTTTGTTGGCGCATAATTGATAAGACCAGGGTCCTTCTCAGGTTACCAACAAAAGGTACCTAGGTAGTCTAGAGTGCTATAATTTGCATCTTCCTTTAAGGGAATAAGTCTCACCTGAAGCACAACCATGAAAAAGAAAATAGGGAAGGGTAACAAGAATGCTTAGACAAATCCATACCATCTTATGATCTCTGTAGTCTTGCACAAGATCTTGTTGAGTCTCGTGTTCCTTCTTTTTCACCTTTCCAGATAAAGGTTAAAGTTAATTCAGTGGGTGTCTATAGATATATTGTATATGAAAGATCCTTTGCAAGTATTTTATCCTCCTCATCTTGGAAATATTTGGGCTCTCCCAAGATTATGTTAGCTACCAGTGAGTTGTTGGCTTTCAACAGAAGAGTAGTGAATGTTTAAGGATTATTCCTTAGTTGAATATCACGTTAGGTGGGAAAAATTTCCTCATCGATCTATTAGTGGTGTCAGGCCCTTTAGATTTCAATATGCTTCTTGGGCATGATTATGTGTATGCTATGAATGTTGTGGTGTCTACACTCTTTTTTGTGATGCATTTACCTCACAACAAACGTATTGTCACTATTGATCAACTTTCATCTGATAATCACCATCCTAGTTTGAATTTATCTCAAGTTTCCCCTTTGTGTGTTCCTATTTTTCTAGTAGACTCTACCCCACCATGGGTAAATTATATGGCGTCATATCCTCAGTGTTCAATTGCTTATGAGAAAGGATATTTACAGTCATGTTTTCCTTCTCGATACAAGGTCTCTGAAATTGATCAGGTGTTGTATCCAATGGGGGAATGTGAGCCTTTTCTTTCTCCTATTGGCCCTAGTGATCTTGAGTTTCCTCTCGAGTCTGATCTTACTATTTTTGAGACCTCGAGCCTTAGTATTTGTGTGTCATCAAATCCCAGTTTCTTGGATGTTGAATTTCCTTCGTATGAGGCTATCCTTGAAGCTATGGTTATGGATCCTAGACCTCTTCTTGAAGTAGAAGCTTTATAGGTTATTTACCAAATAAGTTATTGGTTTGAGCCTATAAATGGGCTCTACCTTGAGCACTACTATACATAATCCGCAAGGTTGTGTGGTGCTCTATACATATTGTACTTTTAGGGTTTGTTGTTTTTAAGTTCTGTACCATAACACTTGTTTTTATCAAAGGTTTTTATATTGGACTTATTAACTTCTAGGTGAGTGTTTTTGGTTGTATATACAAGACTTGGAAGACATTTTTATTTTGTACCTTTCTTTCACGTCGATCCATTTTTATAGGTAATGATCTCAAAAATGGCATATAGGTTAGATTTTCTCCTCTATGCAGTTTTTTGTTATTCATTTCTTATTTCATTTCTCCTTAGGATCAACCCCACTAAGTTGTGACACAAAACCTTCTTTGTTGTTTATAAGTGTTGTAATTCACGTGGTACATCCCACCGTTCATGGGTTCCCTATTTAGAACCTTGTTTGCAATTTGGATCCCATGCTAAAATAATTTCATAGGATTGAAAGCCCTATTTAATCCTACCATGCATTTATGTCAAAGCCTCATATATTCTTCTCAATATTTTATGGCCAATACCTATGGGGATGCCTCATTTATGTGTTGCTACATATATTGGTGTTTCTCGGATTCTTTGATAGATGTTGTGCTCATTACTGGAATATAGGGTAGGCTTCATTCCACTTCCATTATGCATTTATCTACATTGATCACATATTTCCCATAGGGTCAATCCTATTCGTTGCAATATTATACCTTCAAGATGCTATAAAGGTGTCATTTATGGATGGTAGAGATTACCTCTTCATGGGTGCCCTAGTTAGCTTTGCATTATCCATTTTGGCACCCATGTTGATATTTTTCCGTAGTCTTGGAATGTCTATCTAGTCTCGCCATGACTTTTCATTGAAACTTCATGTCTTATTCTCATCTATTGTTGTTTAGTTACCCATGGGGATTCCAAAATGTTTTTGTGATGAGTTTCATTTTCATTGCATATTGACCACTTGTGCTTTTTGGGCCTAATGTTGGCTTTAACTTGCTGTGATGTAGCTAATTGTATATGCATCCTCATAAAGTTACCAACCTTGCAATATTATCCTTTGTGACTTGATACTTGTATCCATGGAGGAAACTTTCCCACGAGTGTCCATATATTGCACATGATTTCCTTGCATTGAGCATAGGAATGTTCCTTGCACTTGGAATTAGTTTTCTTTCCCGTGACACTCTTTTCCTCCACTGTATCATAGCATTCTTCTATTTTTTTTCAATATTTATAATATGAAAAAAGAAAAAAAAAATAAGAAGGATGGGAATGAGTCTAATCTTTTTTATATGGAAGCTACTTGTGTTGTATGTTGGCATCAAAAGTCACTCCTGGATTGCAGTAGGAGAAGATCCCAACATGCATCAGTTTATGTCATGATTTATTTATAAAAAGGGTGATCAAATGGAAGTAAACTCAGAACCATATCACTTTAACTCAAAACCCTAGACTAGGATATTCATCAACAGGTGAGGTCTTAATCTAACTTCAGTCAGAAAGTTGTAATAAGGGTGAGTAGAAGGAAGAATTTAGTGAGAAGACGCGAAGGTTTGCTGTGAGAATCAATCTTCCAACAGCCTAGAGAAGAAAATCTAAAACATAAGAACTTCTTGTGTTCAAATCACAGGAACATTAAAAGAAATCATAACAGCGTTACCATAAAACATTTATATAACACTGTCACAATGCTTCATGTGACTCAGTCAATCAAGAACTCTTTCAACATTATATGGAAACCAAATGGAATAATAAGACTGACTGCCACTAAACAAGAAGTTTCACATATAGATACATAACCAGGGAAAACCAGTGCTTCATCAAAGCTTACAGTCAGGAGCTGAGTTCTACCATCGATGCCAAAAAAAATGAAAAAAATGCCTACATATACTCAGACTGGCTTCGATTGTCTGGGACATGATCATGCCATGAGATTAATGCTTGACATTGAGGAGCTTCTCTATTAGGTTGCACATGCAGACATTGGGTAGACTGCCCATGCAGTCTTCTGATGGATGTGATCTTTGTCAGAAAGGACTGACAGTCACCTCTGCTCTTGTCTTTTCCCGAACTTCTATTTATGGAAGGAGATGGCGTTCAACCACTGCCAACTACCTCAATAACTTATTTCTTGGGATCATGAAAGGCTTGATCAACTCTACACCTAAACTATCGTGGTGAACTTTCATTGTCTTCTGCTGCGTTGGACTGCTATGAGGGGACCCAAACAACGGATGTGGACTAGGATTTGGTGGGGACGAGGATAACATGGGGCACACGACACAAAGCAGTGAATGAGGTGATGGCCAGGTAGCGGCGATTTAACATGCTCGGTGTGAGATGAGATAGGGAGAGGCCATGTGGATGGATGTGGTAGAGGAAAGGTGGTCAGGAAAACATGAGTGGTGGAACCCGTGGGCTCTGAGGTGTGAGCCAGGTGGAGGAGAGACGATATTCACTAGGGGGGAGGAGAACGCCACTAGGACGGAGTTACTTGGAGGAGGAAGAACAGGTGTTGGAAGATAAGAGGGACGAAGAGGGAGGACATGATGTATGGGAAATATGCAGGGAAGAACACCTAGCAATAGGTGATAGGTGGGAGCCACAAGGAGGCTATGGTTCAGGGTTAGTGGAGTGCAGGTGTGCTGCTGTGGAAGGTGAGAAGGGAGTGGGAGATGTGACAAGGAGAGGAGAGAGGAGGAGTGGAGGACACATGTCAATGAGAGGTGAAAGTGATAAGTAGAAAGGGAAGTGGTAAGAGGTTTAAAGCGGTCCCCACAAAACCACTTCATTCTGAACCCCCCCTATTAAAGGCAGAATGGAAAGGGGGGTCTGGAATCAATCCTTAGCCTCAGATCTAGGTTCCTCAATCCCAACCATTCAGACTTGCGCTGCACATTCTCATGCCCCCCCATTAAAGGAAGAATGAAGTGGGGGGGTCTGGCATTGGATCTTGTCTGTATATCTGGGTGCACAGATCCTAACTACCCAGATCTGTGGGCATCTTAACACAATGCTCCCATGTGTTGTCTATGGATTGGACGACTGAGATGACTTTGACAGCAAAAAGGGTGCTACCTCTAGCTCTGGCTTGCTTGATGTGACCTGGTGCTAGTACCATGGGCCCAACCCCCTGGGACCTTAACCTTTCACACTTCAAGGTTTCCTAATTCAATGGAGGAGAGAACCCTTATCTCTTGAAATCCCGACTCCAAAAACCACGACGGTGTTAATCACACGCCACATGTCCCTTGGATGGACGGATCAGATTACTTTGACACTTTCACTTTGACTATCTCGAACGACCCCTGTCCCCCCTCTTTAGGTCCCGCCTTTCCACAGAAACCTAGGCTATGACCATTGGCCAGGCTCCCAGGGCATTGCATTTTGATTTTTGGGGTTTTGAAATCCAAGGGAGAACCGTGTCCTCCCAACTTGTGATCCCCGAAATGGCGACTAGCTGCCACCTGTCCCCGCAGGATCAGATGGTCCAGATCATTCTCGTGACTTTGGCCATAAGGGATGAGCCCAGGTGTTAATCATCATGAAAATGCATGGCTCCAACTTATCCAATGACCCTCAATCTACTTTTTATGAAAAATCCTCGCCGTTGAAAACCAAAATGCCCGCCTGCAAGCATTTTAAGCCTGAAACGATACTTTCTAAGATATGTGCTTGGGCGCTCATGGCTGCGGCCTTTGAATAAAAATCATTTGATGGGTTTTTAAGTCCCATTTCATCACATTTTACAACAAGGGCCTAAATTTGGAGAAAAACTCCCCTTTTACAAGAATTGGTGATAACATTAGGCTCCATGGGGGACGACACGCTCCCTGTGGGCTGCCGAGAACTCGTTTGCAGCTTCAACGCATTGTTGTTGGGAAATGGAGTACCTTATTGAAACTGAAAAAATTAGAAAACCAATATTTAAAAAATCAGAGGAGCCATCTAAGGCTCAAACAAAACATTTCTTTAGAAAATTCTCATTCACAGGGCCATTAAAAACTTCCTCTCCCTCCAAATCCTGCAACCCGAAAGTATTATTCAAAAACACTTCAGAGATTTTGAAGGGCCCAATCTAGAGGGCTTCAAACTTGTTGTGTTTGCCTCTGTCTTTCCTGGGTGCATCCCACTTAAACACCATATCTCCTAGCTCGAATTCCTCTTTTTTGACCTTCTTGTCAAAGGCCTACTTGATCTTCTATTGATGACAGTGAGCTCTATCCATTACCTGCTCTCTGGTCTACTTCACTTCCACCAGTTAATGAATTCTTCTAACCATATAGTCTAGCTCTCCTTCATAATATTGAAAATATTTCTTGACAGGTAGAGCCAGCTGAGAGGGAAATACAACTTCTGTCCCATAAACAAGTTTAAAAGGGGAGGTGCCTAGGGACTTCTTTGTTGTCACTCGATCATCTCACAGAGCGAATTTGAGTTTTGAGTCACTGACCTTCTTATTGTTTTCCAACAATCTTTTAATAAGCTTGATCAAACTTTTGTTAGAGGACTCTGCCAGTCCATTTCCTTGAAGATAATAGGGAGTGTAATGAATCAGTGAAATATCAAATTGCTCACAGAACCTAACTAGAGGCTCAGACTTGAAAGATGCAACATTATCAGTGAAAATTATGCTGGGGAAGCCAAACCTTGCTATGATATCCTCCAGAAAGATGATGATAACTTTATGTGAAGCACTCCTGGGGGGGTAGCTTCTATCCACTTGGTAAAATAGTCCATTGTATTCAGGATCCATCTGTGTTGTCTGCTTGAGGGAGGATGAATTTCTCCAATGAAGTCCAACCCCCATTTTTGAAAGGGTGCTAAATCTACTACATGCTTTAGTGGCAGATATTTGAGCTGCTATTTTCCTGAGAACCTTTGGCATTTTATGCAGGCTTTGACCTCTCTACATACATCAGTGAATAAGGTGGTCCAGTAGTACCCAACCCTGAGAATTTTGTGGGCTGTGGTATTCCAAAAATGGTGTCCCCAACAAAGGCTGCTATGGAAATCAAACATAACTCTTTGGGCCTCCTGTGGGTTCAGAAATCTCAGAAGCACTCCCAGAGGGTATTTCCAATATAAAACCTAGTCAATAATGAAATACCTGACTGCCTTGAGATTTAAAACTCTTGCCTTAATTTTCCCCATTCCATCAGGGGGTCTTAACTCCTGTAACAAATATATAACATCTTTATACCATGTGCATTTTGACAATGGAGGGTTTCCTTCAGACAACTCATCATGTTTAATTTCTGAGCAAGTGTTGATGAAGTTAACC
>SNQJ01S0032258.1:20355-39083 GCA_010110895.2 Picea sitchensis
AAAATAGCGAAACCCATCACCACTTTGCAATGCAAGGGGGTCAGGTATGAATGGACAAAAGAATGTGATAGTGCATTCATCGAGCTTAAGAGGTTACTAACTAGTGCACCAATTATACGAGTGTTGGATATGGAAAAAGACTTCATAGTCTGCACGGATGCCTCGAAGCAAGGATTGGGGGCCATGTTAATGCAGGATGGAGGAGTGATAGCGTATGAGTCAAGGAAGTTGAAGCAACATGAGGAGCTTTACACTACTCATGATTTAGAGATGGCAGTTGTAATGTTAGCTTTGAAAATTTGGAGGCACTATCTAATGGGGCGAAACTTTGAGCTCAAAACGGACCATGAAAGCTTAAAACATCTCTTCACTCAAAGGGATCTCAATGTTAGGAAGAGGTGATGGAGTGAGTTTATGAGTGAGTACGATTTTGGAATTTCGTACATAAAGGGAAAGGAAAATGTGGTCGCAGATGCCTTGAGTAGGAGACCACGTGTCTTCTCCTTGGTACCTTTAAAAATCAATCTTAGGGAGCATGTGTTGGGACAACTTCTTGGAGATAGTTGGTATTTAAAGGTTACTTCAACCCTCCAGAGTGGAAGGCAATTAGATCCAAAGTATGAAGGATATAACCTGGAAGCAGATGGAATATTAAGATATCAAGGAAGGATGTACATCCCCGAAGGTGGGGATATTCGAAGCATCATACTCAAGGAAGCCCATAGAGCACTTTATTGTGCGCATCCGGGTGTGAAGAAAATGTATGCAGACATGAAGAATCTTTTCTTCTGGGTAGGCATGAAGCATGATGTAGTCCATTTCGTCACCAAGTGCCTAGAGTGTCAACAAGTGAAAGTTGACCACCACCACCTGGCAGGTCTCCTACAACCGCATGATGTCCCTATGTCCAAATGGGAAGTCATTTCTATGGATTTTGTTGTGGGATTGTTGCTCACATCGCATAGAAACAATTCCATTCTTGTGATAGTTGATAAGTTGACCAAGAGTGCTCATTTTATTTCGGTTAGAGACACTTACGATGTCACCGATGTGGCTCGCATGTTTATAAGTGAGGTCATCCATTTGCATGGGTTACCCAAGAAGATCATTTTAGATAGGGACTCCAGATTCACTTCTAGTTTTTGGACAAGTTTATAGTCAACGTTGGGGACTCAGTTGAACTTAAGTACAACTTATCATCCTAAAACAGATGGGCAAACTGAGAGAGTAAATTAGGTTATGGAAGACATGCTTAGGATGTATGTTATGGATAATCAAACCCATTGGGAGAAGTACCTACCTTTGGTAGAGTTCACCTACAATAACAGTTTTCATGGCTCCATTGGAATGCCACCCTACGAAGCTCTGTATGGAAGGTCATGCAGAACACCGTTGAGTTGGGAAAGGTTAGAAGACCGAGTGACAGTTGGGCCAGAATTGATTAAAGAGATGGAGAAACAGGTGATTCAAATTAGGCAGTGACTAAAGGAAGCACATGATAGACAAAAAAGTTATGTTGATGCACATAGGACTGACCGAAGTTATAAAGTGGGAGATCAAGTTTTCATTCTTATCAGGCCTAATAAGAGTACCATTCGGTTCGGGAAGGGGACAAAGTTGTCGCCTTGATTTATAGGACCATTCAAAATCTAAGAGAGAATTGGACCCATTACCTATCGTCTCATACTGCCACCCCACTTGCATAAAACTCATAGTGTTTTTCATGTATCTATTCTACGTCATTATGTTGCTGACGAATCACATAAACTGAATTGGAAGGAATTGCAGGTATCAGATGCGGGAACCCTCACGGTAGCACTGTTACGCTAGGGTCCGACAGCTCAAGAACCGTCTGGTAGACCAAGTTAAGGTCCAGTGGGGCAAGTATAGCACATGATCTGCTACTTGGGAGGATGCCAAGACCTTACGATGAGATCATCCCTCACTTTTTTGACCACCTCGGGAATATGTTTCTCGAAGGTTGGGTGTATGTAATGCCACCTTTTGACTTAGACAACTAGAATTACCTAAGGCCTAATCACCTTTATTTTCTATTCACTGTGAAACTATTAATGATACACTTGAACTTTTAAGACGTATGAACCTATGTGAATGTCAATTCTATGAATGTTTAACGTTATTTGAATGATGATGGATATTATGCAATCTATTATGTGAATGACAATTCTATGAATGTTTAACGTTATTTTAATTATGGTGGATATTATGCAATCTATTTCTAGCTTGAAAATTTTGACATTTAAAGTTGTTGGTACGTGGATACCAAATTGAGATTATGGTTGAATGCATTTACATGATGATAATGCATAGATATGTATGAGTTTGTGTTATAGACTAATCTGCAGGTCAATGGGCTATGAAATAACCAATGGATAACGATAATAAAAATTTGATGTCATGAACACCGACTGAGAAACAATATGGTATGAATTTTTGTATGTGAAATTATGTTGGTTCGAATGCTTTGCTATGATATATGGAACAGTGCAGATTTTCAGGTGGTGAGACTGCCTAAAACTGAATATACAATGACAAAATTCCCAGCAACACAATGCCACTTTATGTTCCATGGTAGGGTGTGGACCCTAGTCCTATTAGGAGGGGTGGAGGCATTTCCCACCGTGTATCCTCTGAAACCTGGAGTCATGGGAGGACGGTGTTAGCTCACGCTCCCCTAGACATGTGATGATGACTGTCAGTTGCCTACTGGGGAAGCTTGGTCAAGAGAGTTGACACTTTCACTTACAAGTTCTATTTGGAGTTAGGTCAATATAGTTGATGCTCCAAGATAGTCCAGCAGAGGAAGAATAGGGATGGAAGACGGAAGTAAGTTAGGGAGGAAGGATGAATATAAATAGTTGAGAGTGTGTGGGGATTTCTCCTTATAGTAGAATTTATTGTTTTCCCCCTTTCTGAAAAGAATATATGTATATATGTATATTTATAATTGCTTAACTAAACTACAATTATCTAAACGAACGTTGTTTGTGCTAAATTATTATAATTGAGGGATTTTGCGAACATTTTAATTCGTTTACTATCTTTTATGAAATGAATGGTCTTGTTGATTGGATTGGACGCATACAAGAATTACTATAGGTGTGATAATTATTGTCATTAGTACATGCGCGAGTCTTGTATGTGCTAGCTACACATGCATTCCTTGCACATGCACACTAGTATGTATAAGTGTTTTTTTTTTGTTTTTTTTACGGATGATGTTATTGTTTGATGTGGATGTATGAACCATGTGTCATTACCCTTGTATTGTAAATTACTCTAACTTCGGGACGAAGTTTCTTGAAGGGTGGGTGTATGTAACAACCCTAATTAACTATTTAATTATCATGGTTGATAAATATTAATTTAATTAATTATTAAAATAAATTTATTGATTCTTTATTATAATATTAATTTTTTTTTTTTACGAAAACGGTTAGAGGGATTGTATTAAAAAAAAGTGGACTAGCCACAGATTCGATTACAAAAAAGGCCCCGAATTTCTTCGTGCCTGCCTTCCTGAAGAGTCCTTCTAAGTCGATAGCTATAGACTAAAATCCTGAGCTAAGCTTCTGTCAATACCTTCACCAGGTACAGAGTTATTTACAGCCATGGCTTCTATACAAAATGCCATTTTTGCTGAAGAGAGAGCTTGCTAACAGACTTCTGAGGGCTGGATTAGTTCATGGGGTCTTGCTTCCAATCGCTGTTAAGCTGAGCCATTTTTGCTTCCAGCTGATCTATGCGTTCTTCAAATTCCTATTGAGGGTTCTTGAGCTCCTTGTGTAGCTTCTCCAGCTCTTCTGTAAACCCAAGTTTTGCAGTGGTGATGTCCTCCTCCAATTTTTCCATTCGTCTTCCTGCTTCTGAATCCAAGTTTTCCAGAAAATCTAGTTGATACTGGAGCAGTTGCTTCAAATTTTCCAGCGTTTTATCCATCTCCTTGAGCCTTTCTTCCGTGTTTGTCTTGCTGGTCGAACTTGAAGCCATTCCTGATCGCCTCCCCTTTCTTCTTGCGCCTCGCTCTTCACTGGTGGATACTTCACGAATTTGTTGCCCTGGAGTAACTCGCGATCTCGCTGCGGTAGTGGGATGAGACTGGAGGGTCGCCCTCATTTTAACTCCTTCTTCAACCTCTTTCATCATTTCCCTTCGATTTGCAGATTTCGTGAGGGCTGGCCGCGCAGATTTCCTGTCTCCACCATATCTGCGACTCTCCTTCGCATGGTACTGTTCTGTCCCTCTCGTCCAATCAAATGCTCTGGTGAGTCCTGGTCTAAGCGATTCCCCCAATTTCCTGTCTACTGACTTAGCTTGCGTTTGAGAATGAGGTGGAGGGCGAGTCATGTCTCAAGGGAGTGCCACGCTAAATGCCATTTCATTCACTTCCAATACTCCCGGCTCCAGAAGTGTGCCTCTATTTGCTTCCTCGCCCGCTCCCCCATTCAAATCCCTTAACACATGAAAGAGTTTATACGAATTAAAGTTCCTTAGGAGGAGATGGATCTTGTCGAGGAGGTTATTGAGAATCGCACTCTGAGTCTTAGAGTGGCGAATTATTGCCGGTATGATCACTCGGGAGTCACCTATAATGATCAAGTCCTGGATCCTGTGTTTTTGTGCTTGGATTAGCCCTTGCCAAAGAGCCATGGCCTCAGCTCTGTTGTTGGATTCAATTCCTAATCCTAGTGCGAAATGTATTGTTGTAGTCTCAAGATGATTTTCAATTATCCCCCCTCCTCCAGCTTGGCCTGGGTTCCCTTTCGAAGCCCCGTCAAAGAGTAGGATAGGAGTGTTCCATCCTCTTTTCCAATTGACAAACTCCTGTTTGTCTTTCCTGACCTCCCATTCCTCTTTGATTAGTTTGCTGGCCTTTCTGCCTGTGTGAAAATGGATTTTGAATTGGCTTAGCCAGAGTTCCTCTGAAGCTTCCAGCGTGTGGTTGTTTTTTGAATTGCAGAGATAAGGGGCAGTTTCACGGAAGAGAGCATGAGTTTTGGTTATGACCATGGCTGCGCTACTTTGTTTATCTCTGAAAACTCTGTTATTCCTTTCTAGCCAAAGGTTCCAAAGGATAAACTTTGGAAGTACTTTCCACATAGTGAAGGCTTGATTTCTTTTCTTAAGAGTGAAGGGGTAGAGGGAGTCCCATTGGAGAAGGAGACTTCTTATATCAGGGGGAAGGTTGAGGACACTTTGTGTTCCTGTTGCTAGCTTCCAGACTTCTTTGGAGAAAACACAATTGAGAAGGAGATGATCTGTGGTTTCTTCGGTAAGTAGACATAAAGGGCACCTGTAAGGACCTTCCCAACCATGTTTTTTGAGGTTTTCCCTTGTTTGGATGCTATTGTGCGCAAGCGTCCATATGAAAAGGTCGATTTTTGGGATGGACAGGGACTGCTAGATTGCTTTCCAGAGTGTTGGATTGCCCAGGGCGATGGGGACGCTGGTGAAGAGTTGGTAGCCCTCTGCTGTGGTGTAGGCCTTTGCATTCCCTCCCCAGCCTCTTTCGTCTTTACCTTTCTTTTTTAGAGGGGCTTTCCCTTGGAGACAACTTTGCAGGATGCTCCATTCCTTTTCCAGATCAGTGGGTCTGTTGGGCACTCCCCATCCTTGTCAGGTCATGAACTTGTCCTCCCCCCAAATTGAGATGTCAAAGAGAGTAAAGATGTGTTGACTATCCATCCAGTCTTTGAGACGAAGTAGATCCTGTCGAAGCTCTAGGGGGGGGTCTCCCATAATTGAGTCTTGCCAGATTTTGATTTTCTTCCCATTTCTTGGCACCCATGTGAGATGAGGACTGAAGTGTGGCAGAGCCTTTTTGCACAGAGTGAAGATAGAGGAGCCTTTCAGTTCTTTGCAAGGAAAATCTAAGCATCGGTCCCTGGGCCCCCTAAAGTATTTCCTCCAGAGTGCTAGTTTGCTCCAAGTTGGTTTGCCAGTGACCATCCTCCAAAGCAAATTTGCCCCCAATGCCAAATTTTGAGCTTGGATTTCCTTAAAGTTGAGGCCACCTTCCAAGAAGGGCTTTGAGGTTTTTTCCCAATTTATCAGATGCAGTTTCCTCTGTGTCTGCTTTCCTCCTTCCCACAAGAAGCGCCTTTGAAGTGCTTCAATTTTTTGGATGACGGTGGCAGTGGCTAACAACAGCAAGCTCTGATATATGGGAATGCTGGTCACCACGGATTTAATCAGGACTGCTTTCCCTGCTAAATTTAACCAGTTCGCCCCCTAGGAGGAAAATTTACTTTTTATTTTGTCTATCAGGTGGTTCCAGTGAGAGGCTCTTGGGGCAGATTTAAAGATGGGAATTCCCAGGTTTTTAAAGGCCTCCCAGTTGGTATGCCCTTCCATCCCCAAAACTCTTGTGATTCCCAGCATCTCATTTGGCATGATATTCCATCCATAGATTTTGCTTTTGGCCTGGCTTATTTCACTTCCAGAGACTGCAACATAAGCTTCTAGCTCTTCTTTAAACTTTTTTGCTATTATTGGACTTGCCCCTCCCAACAGCAGCGTATCGTCTGCAAATTGTGCATGGTTTATATCTTTCACCCCTTGCACGATTCTTAGTCCCTGGAGGCTTTTTTTAACTTGGGAGCTTTCCAGCTGGTAGCTTAGGACTGAAGCTTAGATTGCATAGAGAAGGGGTGAAAGGGGGCACCCTTGTCTTAAGCCCATCGAGGCTTGGAAGAACTTTGTTACTTTCCCATTCACCATCGGGGCTATCCATGGTGAACCAATACAAGCTTTTATCCAGTTTACAAAGGTCAAATCAAAGCCAAACTTTCTCATTAATTCAAATAAAAAATTATGTCTAACTCTATCAAAGGCATTAGCGAGATCCAAATTAATGATCATACCTTTGTCTTTCCTCCGGATACTTGAGTGAAGGGCCTCTTGAACGAGGATGATGTTATCGGCAATATGCCTACCTTTGATGAAGCCGCCTTGGTTTTCAGGGACAATGAGGGGGAGGATTGTCTTGAGTCGATTGGCTATAACTTTGGTGAGAACTTTATAGCTTGTGTTGCAAAGGGAGATTGGCCTGAAGCGGTTGAAGGAGACTGCTCCTTTCTCTTTCGGGATGAGTGCCAGGAAGGCCGAGTTGGTGCTTCCGCCTAGCTTGCTGCTCTGCTGCGGTTTCTTGATCATTTTGGTTAGATCCTTTTTTATTATATCCCAACACTGCTGATAGAATCTGGCAGTAAAACCATCCGGCCTAGGGGCCTTATATGGATTCATTTGGTCCAGGGCCTCCTTTATCTCTTGCTGCGATACATCCCTGGTCAACTTACTGTTGATATCCTCATTTATGAGGCCTGGGATAATGGAGAGGGGGTACATTTGCGGGTCTATTTCTGTCCCTTGTGGTTCTGAGTAGAGCACCTCAAAGGCTCAAAGGCTGCTTGTTTTATGCCCTCTGGATCTGCAATTGTTTTATCTTGGACTTGTACCTCTATAACTGCTTTGTATTGTTTCCTTGCCTCCACTTGCTTGTGGAAATAGCTTGTATTTTTATCTCCTTCTTTTAGCCAAAGACTTCTTGATTTTTGCCTCCAGTGGCTTTCCTCCTCTCTGCAGGCTTTGTGCCATTGTCTTTGGAGGCCGTCTTCTTGTTGCAGGACTTCCTACGTGACCTCTTTGTGTTCCATTTCCAGCTGATGGCTCTCGAGCTGCATTTGAGCTGCTATGCGCACGACGATTGGACTTGGTTGGCTCTTTGCCCATGATTTTAGGGCTCTTTTTAACCTTCTTAATTTCTCTTCCTAGACATAGAAGGCTGAGCCTTTAACAGCGTTGGTCCACGTTTTGGAAACCAAAGAGAGAAAGTCTTTGTCTTGGATCCAAGTTGGGTTAAATCTGAAAGGGATGGGTCCTCTGACTTGGTCATATTTAATTTCTAGGCGAATGGGCTTGTGATCTGATACATTGTGGGGCAGGATCTCTGCATTTGCTGTGAGTCCTAGTAAAAGAAGGGAGCTTTGGACTAGAAATCTGTCCAGTCTGGCGGCTATGTGCCCAGGTCCGATCCTTTTGTATGTCCACGTGTAAAGTCCTTTGGCCGGCTTAATATCTAAGAGGTCCCAGGCTGAGGCTAGATCTTCCACCCATTCTTTGGCCGGATCTCTCACTATGGAACCCCCTCTTTTTTCCTCTTGAGTCAAGGTTACATTTAGATCCCCTCCAAGAATGATATTGTCGAGTTCATTTTCCTGTAGGAAGGTTTGTAGGGAATCCCAGCATTGTTTTTTTTCCCCCAAATGCTGCGGCACATAGATATTAAAGATGCTTACCTGGTAACCCGAGTCTTTATGGAGGATTTTGGTGTGAATCCAGTGCATGCATGTGTCAGAGTTGATCAGGTCTATTTTGGAGGCGTTCCACAGAGTGCAGAGTCCTCCTGAGGCACCTCTGGCGTTTTCAGCTATTCCTTGGCTGCCTCTCCAAACGTTCAACAAATTTTTGAGTGAGTCTTGCTGGCTCATCTTGGTCTCCTGGAGGAGGAGGATGTTTGCTTTCGAAGCTTTGATTATATCCTTGAGTGCTTCTTCCTTCCTTTTGCTACCCATTCCCCTACAGTTCCAGGAGGTTAGAATCATTAAATACCTTGGGGAGAGGAACGGCCTCCTTGGGAGGCTTTGGCCTACTTTCTCGTATGCCAAACGCTGATCACCTGCTTAATGGTGGGTTGTGACCCTTTGAGGACATCTTTGTATGTTTCCTGGTCTCTTTCAACTTTTTTGGTTTTCCTGCCTGTTCCCGTTTTCTTTGGGGTGGCCCAAGCCTCGCTTGCGTCTTCTGAGTCGCTGCCTGTTGAGATTTCCCCTTCCTCTATGTCCTAACTTCCTTCCAAACTTTGGGGGGATTTGTTTTTCTCCCCTTCTTCTTTTGCTGTTTGATTCCCTTTGTCCTCGGGGGTCTGGTTACCTTTTGCTCCTTCCTCTTGAGCCTCTTTACTCGGATCTGGCTCCTCTCCGCCAATTCCTTTTGCCAGAATACTGAAGCTGTTCTCAGTGTCCTTGGTTCCTGAAATTTTGGTTTGCGATGGGGCTGTCTTTTCGTTTCTTGGCCCTTTCGCTTTGGGTTTCCCCTTCCGAGCCTGTTGCCAGCCTTCATCCCCTGCTTTCTCTGTAGAAGGGTTCTTTGGGAAGTTCCTTTGGAAATGGCCGTATTCATGACAACCTCTGCACTTAAACGGGAGTTGTTCGTAATCCAACTTTTGGAAGTGGTGCCAATCCCCAACTTTTAATTTTATTGCCTCTGGGAGGCCTACCTCCAGGTCGACTTCCACACAAATCCGCGCACAGGAGTACTGGTCTCTTAGATCTACTCGATCGATGTAATGCCCCAATCCATTTCTGATTTCTTGAAGCGAGGATGGGTTCCAACAGTGTATTAGCATATTTGGGAGTCTTACCCAGACATGGACGTCTTTGGGGACTTCTGAGGTAGGATCAAAGCATGGGGTCCATCGGTTCAGATAGAGTCCTTGGGTGCCCATGAAATACGATCTGTTTCGGAAGATCAAATTTCTGTCCTCCTGAGTGATAAATTCGAAAATAAAATACCCTCTCCCTACGACATAGCACGTTACACTATTTGTGATCAGCGGTCTCCAGTTTCGCTGAATCCAGTTGTCTGTGGATCTGGTTGAGGGCCATAGCCCCATGAATTGACCTACGAGTCCTCGTTCAGAGAGGGATAGGGCTACCTTCATTGGATGTTCGGGGGGCAGGTCGATCTCAGGGATAGCGTCTAGTTTCTTGATGAAGCTTGGAGGAGCTAAAGGGGTAATCTTCTTGCTACAGGCTGCGATCAATTTTCGAAAGGAGGTGGACGGAGAAGGAGGGGGCAGTGGCTCCCCTCCTCCCTGAGCTTCCATGGCGGCGGTTGTGTCGAACCCTAGTCGGCGAAAGTCAGCTCGATACACCGGCTACCAGTTAGAAGAGTAATTTGAGAGACATTGATACATTACTATATTAACTGTTAAGTAATGTTAATGTCACCATATTTTATTATAATATTATTAAAATTAGTAGTTGAAGTAATTAATGGGAGGGATAAGGTGGTTGAGGAATTAATGGGGGGGTAAGGCGGTTGGAGAATTGAAGGAGGGAGTGGGATTTGAGGGAGGAGGATAAGGAAGAGGGGAGAGAACTTGGAGAAGGATCTTTTTTTATTGTTTGGGGGTTTTTGGGAGGTGAAATTAGGGAAGAAGAAGGAGGAAGAAATTTTTAAAGAAAGAGTTTAGTGAATAGTTTGGTGCTTGGGAACTCTCACAGGGACATAGTTGTTGCTGGGAATTTTGGGCTCGGGGGCCCGGAAACCGCAAGGATTCCTAGAGATAGGGAACTGGAGAGGTCGTTCCTAGTTGGATGGGAGGTTAATACTCAGTTTGGGCAGTTGGGCAGGATCATCAACAACCAGGAAAGGGCTAAATCAACTAAGCTTCAGGTTGTGATAGATACTTTATGCATTTTCTGCTATCATTATATTGTTGTTAATTATTATGTTGTTAGTATGATGTTGTTGCTATGTTGTTTGTTGATATGTTGCTAGTATGTTATTGTTATTAGCTTGTTGTTGATTATCATGCTGCTGTCAATTATTATGCTGGTAGAAACTGTCAATTATTATGCTAGTAGAAAGAAAATCAAGAAAGGAAATTCTAAACTAAGTAGCAATAATTAAAGAAGTAGACTAGAAAGCATTTATTTATTTTTATGAGGCTCTGTAATTTAGGCCTTACAGCTTATGTGGATCGTATGTGTGCAGTTGTTGGGTCTGTTTATACACCACCTTCAAAGTTGACGACATTCACGTCATTGTGTGTGCATTTATGGAAAGAACAGAGTTGTAAGTGGCTCCACCACTTGTTCACTATCCACTCATGATACCCACTAAATATCAAACTTGGCTAACTTCTCACTAGATTATTGGTATCCACTCAAATTGGAAGATGTCAGTTGGAAACAGTAAAGATAGTTGTCCCTACCAACCAATTAAAGTAAAAGGTGTTGCAATAGTTAGCACATTCCACAGAGGAGTCGACTTGAAGCCAACTCAACTCATTATGCCTGGTGGCTAGGAAAGCCACTTGTTCACCTTAATTAGTATCATAGATTATGGGTCTCATTTCAATCCATGTTACTTAGACAACCTATATTACAAGACATTGGCAATGGCAATGGTGAATAAACAAACTAAAACTATTAATATCGATCTCTAATTTAATGAAAGTTGACATACATTGAATAAGTTATTAATGCAAAGGTATGCTTAGTAGTTTTTGGCGGTGGCGAATAAATAAACCAAAACTATTAATATATTGACAATGGCAATGGTGAATAAACAAACTAAAACTATTAATATCGATCTCTAATTTAATGAAAGTTGACATACATTGAATAAGTTATTAATGCAAAGGTATGCTTAGTAGTTTTTGGCGGTGGCGAATAAATAAACCAAAACTATTAATATATTGATCTCTAATTTAATGAAAGCCGACATACATTGAATAATTTATTAATGCAAAGTTATGCTCGACAATTTTGATTTTTGCAATGGTATACATGGCAAATTTTAAGTTTTTTTTTTCCTTTTTAATTTATTATTATTATTTTTAAAAGAAATGTCACGTCCAGAGAGAGGTATTTAGTCAGATCAAACTCATCGACTAATCAAAAAACAACTATTCAAATTTAAAAAAATCTAAAAAGAGTTTTTAAATTTTAAAAGATTCAAAAAAACTTTATAAAACTTAGGAGAATTTTTTTGAAATAAACTCGGTCAATTGTGTTTGACTGACCTAACCGATTGTTATATTCCCTACTTTGGCGGGGACTAATAATAGGTGAGGTCCCTCTAAATATTTGATCCTTTATTTCCAACATTTCCCTTGTAACTCCAAAATTTCATTAGATATCATGTATATATATCAACATCATAAAACATACAAAAAAGTAACCAATATAAACATGCCACACCATCAAACACTTGTACCTCCCAAAATATCATTATGTCATGATATTAAAAAATTTCAAAAAAATAATATCATGTGTCTGTTGTCCAAAAATATGCATCAAATGTCAAGGTAGAAATGTCATCATACAAACTTAAATAGATCAGAAATAATATTTTTTGTTCAATGTTGCCTCTCTGTGCTTACTTCCCTTTAAAAGAGCAGCCCTATGCTTAAGTAAGTATTGATCAACAAACTTATTTTCTTCCACTTTCTTAATCTCAAGTTGCATATCATTAAAAGTATTTTTTCTTTCATTACTTTCATCTTGAGCTGAAGGTTGTTTTGACTATATGGATGAGGCTTCAGATGACTCAGAGCTTGGAGAATTTATGAGTTGTTTTCCTTTTTCCAATTAGGGTCTGATAGAAAGTTCTTTGTAGTTTCTAGGGACTTAAACTGAATGAGCCATAGAAGCAACAAATGCAACATGAGGCATAGAATGCAGAGGAGGAGGTGGTGGCAATGGGACATCGGGCCAAGGGACTATGCTAGAAGGAGGATTTGCAAGAATATTTCCCAACCATCATTGGTTGGTTGTACAGGATGTCTAGGGGAGTCAACAATACTTAGATAAAGTTGCAAGGGAGGAGCAAGAGGATCTTGAGGAGGTGGCAAGACATGATGTCCAACAAGATTAAAGTAGTCGACTTGCACCAACTGATTGAACTCTTCAGAGTCAGCATAAAAATGTATAGAGAATCTCATCTTTGTGTTTCTTCCTTGCTGCCCAAAAACATTTGACACTCTTCCTCTTCAACCCATGTTACCTCAGTTTCCACTACGGTTACTTCTGCGACTGAAAATGTTGATATATATGCATCATTGTTCCAATTAGTAAATATACAAGACACAATATATCAAACATCTAATACATTTTTTTCTTGAAATGACTTAGTTATGGCTCTAAAAAAGACAAAATAACTCAAGCATGCAAGAGAACAATGAGTGGGAATGAAGGGAAACAAGGAGAAAAACCATTTCTGACAGGCAACCCTCTCACTAATTTTTTCTTTCAAAAATCTGATCTAGAACACTCTTTTGCAAAATTTCTTCATATGAACAGTCAATTATTCCTTTGAACATGGGAAGTGAATGAAAAATGAAATAATATATGACAAGGAAAATAATGACAATGGGAGTTGTAATTGACGAAAAATGTTACAAGATGACATGAATTCATGAAAATTTCATGTTTGTTATCTATAAACAATCAATCATTTATGTTCATCACTTGTATCATTCTTCATTGTAAATATGATAATCTATGTATTGCTCACTTCAAAATACTCATAAACAACATTCAAGTGTGCCCAAAACATTCATTTTATTCCCAAAATACTTCTAGAAATTACATATTGGTATGAGTTTACTACACCCAAATCAAAATAACAAGTTGCTCATATATAATCATTTGACCAGAAACAATATCAATGTCATATATAGATTTACTTTCATAAATCAATTTAATAGAACCTCCTTAATGGCCTATCTTAATAAATTACATAAATAGGGGGGGAAACCGTGAAATTTAAATGAAATGTGATTTGGGAAACTTGGGAATAATGTCTGGAAAGTGATAAATCATGTGGGGAAAATGCCCAATTTATGTAAATGATAAAACTTTTCATATGCATATACTAAGTCTTCAATCCTCTACCACACATGCATTTGTACCTTTCAAACCTTGTATCAACTTTGTGATTGGAAGTTATTTAAATGATTAGTTAATCAATAAATTCAACCAATATTTATTTATTTTCAATGCAAACCGAACTTTCAAAATCATGACCATTCGAGAGTATTTCCAATGTTGGTATGTAAGTGCAATTTGGATAACAGGCTTTGCATTATATTCATAAGAGGAACCAATGGGGCGGCCTCAATAATGAGGCAGAGCAAGCACTGTGTTGTAACTCTTTATTTTCAAAATAATTATTCCTTTGTTGAGTTGTCTAAGAGTCCTCATAGAACATAAATATAAATTGCATTATTAAACGAATTGAACCAATGACCATATGAAATCTTTAACGACTCATCAATACTAACAAGGCTTGGATCCAATGGACAATGGGTACTCAAATAGCCCAAGACAAAAGAATAACATACCTAGTGTTATTGCGAGTAAAAGAAACAATGGGCATATAGCCTCATTGAAGAACATAGTAAGTTCCAAGCATGGGTTGTATTAAAAAAATACCTTAATTTCAACAATGAGATAAAACCATTACTCTGCCATCTAGTATGATTTCAAATCAAAGCTTGATATAAGAATGGGCATGGTTGTATGCGTATAACTTCCATTTGAACTGTATATGACTTAAACCAAATATTTCATATGTTTGGGATTCAAACCAAAAACAAAGTGAACTTCTAATGTTGGTTGCGAATTCACATAACTGACTTCGAAAATATGAAATGAATTCGAGTCAAATTATTGTTGGCCATAAAAATTGCAATAGTGAATAGATTCCAAATCAAACTCAAGTCAAGACTCAACATATATCCATTATAGCTGACACGTGTTCAACCCATGACCATATTCAACAAGACAAATGAACAAAGAGACTATTTTTTAAGGCCGATCGCATCAACATTAAACTCAAGTCAATACTTAGCACATAATAGCTATAACAACAATGGATTTAACCCACCATCCATTTTCTTTCACAACCCACCATTTCTTTTCAAATAAATCTCGAGGAAAATGAAAAACGAAAGTATGAAATTGAACAGGATAATGCATGCTACGACAGAGGGAAACAAACCATTTTTCTTCTTTTGCAAACAAAAACCCTCAAACAATAGTCAACAATTTGATTTTTATGAGTGAAAAAAGCAAGGAAGAAAACATACACAATCATTACTAGTCAATTTCAAAGCCATTGCTACTAATTAAATCACAAAACTCTACAAGATATGTTTTACAAACTAGCAAGTACATACTTTGTCCAAAAGCAGTTATATACCAGTAATGGAGGCCGAAACGCTTGCTGCAACCACCAAGACTAAGGTTTCCCAAAGCCAAGCTCAAGCTTCTTCCTCTCGAGACCAAACGAGAAATGAAATGACAAAAACCCCAAGCAATGTGAGGTGGTAAAACACAACATTCTTAATGCTCACACCCCCCTCCATTCAATGCATGGCCAACCCATCATGTCGGCATTCAAAACCTTATATCACATACATATACCAACTAAACTCTATATCAACACATATCATTTCAACTTATGCCCCATGATATCCATGCTTACACACATATTCAAATCCAATGGATCAGAGCTTATACCTTGTATATAGTATAACCATATATATCATACCAATCAAATTATATGCCTCAACAACTATACAATGATAATTTTTCATATATGACAAAATCCATATCATGGAGCTCATAAAACCAAAATTTCATACCTTTCCATGCTTTGATGGTATTGTCTTTTATTTATGTATTGATTGTATTGTTCCTTGCCATATGAAAATTGGTCTATCTATATATAACAAACCACTTAAACCATATAGACCATTAATATATCTCAAATTCATAAACTTAGTATGCTTTGAGCTTTGAATATCATAGTATAGGAGATAACTTTTGATATGCATAAAATCATAGGAACATAGCAAACTGTGTTCTTTGCAAATTTCACAAGTTCCATACTTAATGCCACCATGATGCTGAGAAGTGAAACAAAGTTACCATAACTTGATGTTTTCACAAACTAACATACTCCATACTCAAGTGCAAACAAACCTTTTGCTTCATTTGAACATGTGTGTTGATAAACACCATAAGAACTTTGGATCAATATACAATTGCCTCCAAACATCATAACTGAAATTATATCACAACTGATACGATAATATGCAAACATGTTGAGGGAAATGTTAAGTTGAAAATAGTCACTTGGTGTGTTTTCTAATAGGGGACCCCACTTGTTATTATTTCATTATAAATAAATATAAGCTTTGCAACAATTTGCAGGCTTTAATATTAGGTGAAGAATTTATGAGTCAACAACAACCTCATTTTACAATATAACAAATGTACAAGATGAGGATCTCCTAAAACTAGGTGTCCTTGGTACATATAAGAGAGAAATGGTATAATTACAGTTAAAGGGTCTAGAGGACCAATAAGGAAAACATCGATATAACAATAGAAATGTAATAACTCAATATCCAGGGCTTAACAAATTCTCAACTCTTTCTGTTTGAATAACCTAGCAGGGTAGTGGTTTGATTTTCATGTTAATGGAAGGCACCTAAAGCACTTCATGCAGTCTTGAGTGCACGCTCGTGAGATGGCCCCTAGAAGTTCCACCCGGTACCACAATTTTTTCTTTTTAATTTTTAATTATGTACTTTTCTTTCCTGTATATGTCCTTGCCTTTCATTTTTCAGGTCTAGTTTTTTACCAAGATCGCAAAAAGCATTTTGACTCCATGACCCAATTGATTAAGGCACTAATCTACTCACCCTGGAGTCTAGATCTCAACACCTCACAGGGAGGACCCATCCCACTAAAGGAGTTGATGTTATCACATTGTTTATCCACTTAGCACCTTGATAAACCCAAAAACTTACTTGGCCAATTACATTTGAAAACAAGCATTGCTTTCATAGTTTTCACATATTCAAGGGTTCCTTTATACTTAACCAAATTTCCCTTGACCTTTCAACCATTGGAACCCTTCACAAATACTTAAAACCTTGGTCTTTTCTCGCCCAACCTACACATCAGGATCGATATCCAAATTGGACCCTCCTTCACCTTTTCAAGTTGTTCCCAATGCCCAATTTCATAATTGGGCCCAATTCCTCAATCAAACCCCCTTCTCATTGTTTGAGTGGGTGCCTTAGCCAATTTCATGATCGGACCTGATTCCTCAATCGAGCCTTCTTCTCATTATTCGAGTGGATGCCTTGGTTGATTTCATGATTGGCCCTGAGTCCTCAATCAAACCCTTACTTACTGTTTGAATTGTCACCTTAGCCCGATTTCAAAGTTTGGGTCTGATTCCCCAATTCCCCCCCCCTACTCATTGTTCAAGTGGATGCCTTGGTCAATTTCATGATCATGATCAATTCCTCAATTGCTCCCCCCTACTCATTGCTCGAACTATTGCCTTAGCTTGATTCCTCACAAGGCCCCCATAGTCGAAGTTTGAATGTGTTCAAAAGCATCCAAATTCAAAGGCAAATGAAGGTCCATACTTTGAAGAAATGGGTGGCACTATGAGGAGAAGACACCTGGCAAGGAATTTCCACATGCACAATGTAACCATTTACATGATGAAACTCACACACATGGCCCTGATTTTGTAGGATTAAGAGAAAGTGGTGCCCCCTAAGCACGAGTTAATGAAAAGTTTGGTTAACAGGTCTTCAGATTGAAGGATTAATAAAGAGTGGTTTCCCCAAAGGTGCTTTCTTAATCAAATAATAGGTGTTCCTTTTTCCCAATTGCATATAAGTGAGATAATTTTCTCTTTTACAAAGGATGGTTTTTCATTCAAGGGAGGTTTGTTCATTTGAGAGTAAAAATTTTCAATAGTTAAATAGGGTGAAATAAAGACAAAGGTGATAAAAAAATGAAGATATTCATGGAGCATCACAGTTTTGCAATAATAAATGGATTTCTCCTTCTTCCACTTCTCATCTCCTTCATTCTCATTATTATTGTAAGCATTCTCTGAGTAGCGGGTAATGTAGAGAGAAACAATAAGGCTCAAGACAATGATTTTGTAATCTCAATCCCTGATGCATTTTTTACTAATAGAATGATTGTTTTAGATTTGAGACTTCTATAGTCCCCAACATTGGAACTACTATTTGATTAATGAACTAGTTGATGCCATTGGTCAATAATAAATTCAAAAAAATTATGATGTTTTTTTTCTCTCATTTCCTATCTTATATAATGTTGAATAAGCTAATGGATCTATGCTTGTCTTGCCCATTGGTTCTCTCTTTGACGAATATGTTCTCAGAAAGTAGTTATGCATCTTCCTTTGCCCATATTTGTTCTTTTTGAGTTATTTTCCCAACCTAACTAGATTATGGTGCCCATGGTTCAAAATATCATTCCTATGGTTGAATCTTGTTAAAACCCCTTTGTTGGTTGGCCCCCCTTTCGAATTTCCTCCAAATTAAAATTCAATATCCTATTCATGTCTTAAATCAATAGTAGAGATTGACCCCATGCACCATTTTTCTCTGTAATAAATCCATTTTGAGCTTCATCTATTAATAGGTTGTCCTTGGGTGACAAGAAAGGACTCTTACCTTAGGAAATATTAAGGATACCCCTCCTTTGACCCAAGAATTGGCTTGAAGGCCTAGAGTGGTGGAGGAAGGTGCAACCTACACACTATGCCTTAGAAGTTGGCCCCTTTGTGAGAGATAGGGGATAACTTTTGGGACACCATATATGAAACTAGCCAAATCCCTAACAACGTTAGCAACAACCTTTGAACAAACCCATTGGGATTTTACGTTTGGAACATCTCATTCACCCTCAAGCACTTCAGTGATAGTGAGATTGCTAGTAGCTTGCAACCTTAATTGGTCCACAAGGTGAAAACATGTCACAAGTAAAATTTGAACCTAGGTGTGGAGGATAAAAAAACTTTTCCTATTAACCACCCAAGATAGACCCAATTTACACACACACACACAC
>SNQJ01S0032258.1:39133-65222 GCA_010110895.2 Picea sitchensis
ACAATTTGCAGGCTTTAATATTAGGTGAAGAATTTATGAGTCAACAACAACCTCATTTTACAATATAACAAATGTACAAGATGAGGATCTCCTAAAACTAGGTGTCCTTGGTACATATAAGAGAGAAATGGTATAATTACAGTTAAAGGGTCTAGAGGACCAATAAGGAAAACATTGATATAACAATAGAAATGTAATAACTCAATATCCAGGGCTTAACAAATTCTCAACTCTTTTTGTTTGAATAACCTAGAAGGGTAGTGGTTTGATTTTCATGTTAATGGAAGGCACCTAAAGCACTTCATGTAGTCTTGAGTGCACACTCATGAGATGGCCCCTAGAAGTTCCACCTGGTACCACAATTTTTTTTTTTTAATTTTTAATTATGTACTTTTCTTTCTTGTATATGTCCTTGCCTTTCATTTTTTAGGTCTAGTTTTTTACCAAGATCGCAAAAAGCATTTTGACTCCATGACCCAATTGATTAAGGCACTAATCTACTCACCCTAGAGTCTAGATCTCAACACCTCACAGGGAGGACCCATCCCACTAAAGGAGTTGATGTTATCACATTGTTTATCCACTTATCACCTTGATAAACCCAAAAACTTACTTGGCCAATTACATTTGAAAACAAGCATTGCTTTCATAGTTTTCACATATTCAAGGGTTCCTTTACACTTAACCAAATTTCCCTTGACCTTTCAACCATTGGAACCCTTCACAAATACTTAAAACCTTGGTCTTTTCTCGCCCAACCTACACATCAGGATCGATATCCAAATTGGACCCTCCTTCACCTTTTCAAGTTGTTCCCAATACCCAATTTCATAATTGGGTCCAATTCCTCAATCAAACCCCCTTCTCATTGTTTGAGTGGGTGCCTTAGCCAATTTCATGATCAGACCTGATTCCTCAATCGAGCCCTCTTCTCACTATTTGAGTGGATGCCTTGGTTGATTTCATGATTGGGCCTGAGTCCTCAATCAAACCCTTACTTACTGTTTGAATTGTCACCTTAGCCCAATTTCAAAGTTTGGGTCTGATTCCCCAATTCCCCCCTTACTCATTGTTCAAGTGGATGCCTTGGTCAATTTCATGATCATGATCAATTCCTTAATTGCTCCCCCCTGCTCATTGCTCGAACTATTGCCTTAGCTTGATTCCTCACAAGGGCCCCCATAGTCGAAGTTTGAATGTGTTCAAAAGAATCCAAATTCAAAGGCAAATGAAGGTCCATGCTTTGAAGAAATGGGTGGCACTATGAGGAGAAGACACCTGGCAAGGAATTTCCACGTGCACAATGTAACCATTTACATGATGAAACTCACACACATGGCCCTGATTTTGTAGGATTAAGAGAAAGTGGTGCCCCCTAAGCACGAGTTAATGAAAAGTTTGGTTAACAGGTCTTGAGATTGAAGGATTAATAAAGAGTGGTTTCCCCAAAGGTGCTTTCTGAATCAAATAATAGGTGTTCCTTTTTCCCAATTGCATATAAGTGAGATAATTTTCT
The DNA here is from genome assembly GCA_010110895.2 of Picea sitchensis. Lineage (NCBI taxonomy): Eukaryota > Viridiplantae > Streptophyta > Pinopsida > Pinales > Pinaceae > Picea > Picea sitchensis. Next base: position 40,650 of record SNQJ01S0032258.1, read on the forward strand.
CTTTTACAAAGGATGTTTTTTCATTCAAGGGAGGTTTGTTCATTTGAGGGTAAAAATTTTCAATAGTTAAATAGGGTGAAATAAAGACAGAGGTCATAAAAAAATGAAGATATTCATGGAGCATCATAGTTTTGCAATAATAAATGGATTTCTCCTTCTTCCACTTCTCATCTCCTTCATTCTCATTATTATTGTAAGCATTCTCTGAGTAGCAGGTAATGTAGAGAGAAACAATAAGGCTCAAGACAATGATTTTGTAATCTCAATCCCTGATGCATTTTTTTACTAATAGAATGATTGTTTTAGATTTGAGACTTCTATAGTCCCCAACATTGGAACTACTATTTGATTAATGAACTAGTTGATGCCATTGGTCAATAATAAATTCAAAAAACTTATGATGTTTTTTTTTTTTCTCTCATTTCCTGTCTTACATAATGTTGACTAAGCTAATGGATCTATGCTTGTCTTGCCCATTGGTTCTCTCTTTGACGAATATGTTCTCAGAAAGTAGTTATGCATCTTCCTTTGCCCATATTTGTTCTTTTTGAGTTATTTTCCCAACCTAACTAGATTATGGTGCCCATGGTTCAAAATATCATTCCTATGGTTGAATCTTATTAAAACCCCTTTGTTGGTTGACCCCCCTTTTGAATTTCCTCCAAATTAAAATTCAATATCCTATTCATGTCTTAAATCAATAGTAGAGATTGACCCCATGCACCATTTTTCTCTATTATAAATCCATTTTGAGCTTCATCTAATAATAGGTTGTCCTTGGGTGACAAGAAAGGACTCTTACCTTAGGAAATATTCAAGATACCCCTCCTTTGACCCAAGAATTGGCTTGAAGGCCTAGAGTGGTGGAGGAAGGTGCAACCCACACACTATGCCTTAGAAGTTGGCTCCTTTGTGAGAGATAGGGGATAACTTTTGGGACACCATATATGAAACTAGCCAAATCCCTAACAACGTTAGCAACAACCTTTGAACAAACCCATTCGGATTTTACGTTTGGAACATCTCATTCACCCTCAAGCACTTCAGTGATAGTGAGATTGTTAGTAGCTTGCAACCTTAATTGGTCCACAAGGTGAAAACATGTCACAAGTAAAATTTGAACCTAGGTGTGGAGGATAATTTTTTTTTCCTATTAACCACCCAAGATAGACCCAATTTACACACACACACACACACACACACCAAACACACGTTGAAATGACACTAGCCAAATCCCCAACAACATGGGTGACAATTGATTGAACTAACCCCTTGGGGTTTTATGTTTGGAAACATCTCATCCCACCCTTAAGCATTTAAGAGATAGTGAGATTGTTGTCACCTTGCCAACCCCAATCGACCCATGAGGGGAAAACATGTCATAAGTAGGATTTGAACCTAGGCGGGGGGGATAACAACTTTTCCTCTTAACCACCCAGGCTAGACCCAATTGAAATATATTTGTGTGTGTGGATTTTGTTTCCTCCTAGTGTACAAGGTAAAACTACTTATATCTAGTAGACTAGAACTTGTCTTTGCCTAAGTTGTTAGTTTTCATTGATACGATTAGGCCATCTCACAGTAGTGGAAGACTACTCAGGTATCTTGTTGTGGACTATTGTTATTTGCACATGGTGGGTTTTAGGATTACATAGGTGATTCATTGGCAACATTAGAGGTTATTATACCTTTTGAGTTGGGCATGATTTATGACTCACTTCCCCCCTACTCGAAAAAAAATATTGGGATTTTGTACCACATTAATACTCTTGTTTTAACTATGTGTGTGTGTGTGTGTGTGTGTGTGTGTGTGTGTGTGTGTGTGTTGTGAATAATGTCACATGTATATTAATTTGTGATATGGAGGTGGTTTATAAGGTATTACCTACACCAAAAGATTTACCAATATGGAAGTTGGCTTTAGGGTGCATGTCCCCAGATTGATATGATAACATTCTCTCTCATTCGAGTACTAACATCCTCTACAATTCAGTGTCATGATGTGTGGATTGTGTTTGGAATGTGGTTGTTATCTATGTGATGTCTACAATAATATATTCTACAATAGCATATCCCCATTTTAGGATTTCGTTCCACATTAATACTCTCCACCTTTTGCAATTAAGAGTTTGGTAAGTGACTCATGTGAACCTTTCAATTATAGTAAGAACACAGGTTCCTAATAAACATGATTACAAGAGTAAGTATCACAATGTTAGTATTAGAACAAGGGAGGATATTATCACATAACTCAATTACATATATGCCCATGGGTAGGCCAATTGGTCAGTATGGGGTTTAATCTTCATTTGGTCACCAATTCAATTCCTATGGGTTCCTTTTTGATCCACCAACCCTCCTTAGATCTGTCAAATTGTGGAAACAAAACTCAAATATATAAATGCCAAATCAAACCTACACTCTAAAGTCAACTTCCAAATTGATAAAGTTGTTGATGTATGTTTCTTTAGCTCAAGACAACCTCCAATACATGAAAGCCTTATGGCTTGATACCACCATAGGGTGAGCGAAGGGGGAGTATTATGTGGGATTTGGGGAGTATTAATGTGGAATGAATCACAATACCCCAAAGCCAACTTTCAATTGACAAAGATTTTGGTGTATGCTTTGCTAGCTCAAAATAACCCCCAATATGTGAAGGCTAAAGATTTAATATCACCATACAACTAGGGATATATCATTGTAATAAGATATCTACTGGGTATGCAACATCAATAATTTTCTTTATGGAACTAGAGTTCCGAGCTTCTCAAGGCATGAAAGTAGTTTGCATGTCTAATGGATGCATTAATATACCGTTGTGAGAATTTTTGTATGTAAAATATGACATTTAAAGTTTTTTTACTGGTTGGTAGGTGTAGAGCAAAAACTTAGTGAGGTTTGAGTTAGGGTTTGAGTAAAAGCTAATATACCATTGTAATAAGATGGATTTCATTCCACATTAATACTTTCTTTCATTTGCATTTAAGAGTTTGGCAAGTGACTCGTCTAAAGTTTTTGGTTATAATGAACACATGGGTTTCTAATCAATGTGAGTAGAAGAGTAAGTACCACGATGTTAATATTAGAGTGAGAGAGGATGATATCACACGACTCACATACCTACATGCTAAAGCAAACCTATGCTCTGAAGTGAACTTCTAATTTATAAAAGTTTTTGATGTCTGCTTCATTGGGTCAAAAGAAACCCCAATTTGTGATGCTTTATGGCTTAATACCACCAAAGAGTTAGGGGATGCGAGAGTATTAGTTTAGGATTTGGGGAGTATTAATGTGGAACGAATCCCAACACCCCAAAGGTCAACTTCAAATTGACAACACTTTTGGTGTATGCTTTTCTATCTCAAAACAATCCCCAATATGTGAAGCCTAAAGATTTAATGCCACCATATGGTTAGGGATATACTATTGTAATAAGATAGTTTGCAACATCACATGAACAACGACAATAACCCAAAGATTAGAGGTCACATGTTCAAATCTAGAGGGGGGTAGAGTATGTATACCTCCATAGATTTTAGCAATCAAATTGTTGGGTCCCTTATCCCACAAACAAGAGAGTCATACACCAATTTGATGTCTAGCTTCACCGTAACCTTAAAAATAAATTATTATTATTAATGTAAAATTGTAATGAGATAAATAACCACTTATAAATGGAAATAACTTTTAACAAGTAACATTATAATAATCATTTTGTTAATATCAAAGTGAAAAATAATAGTATTACATCCTGAGTGGGCTTAATGGTTAAGAACATGTGTTTCCTCTTAAGAGGTCACAAGTTCAAATCCAGAGGGGGTAGGGTATGTATACCTCCGTAGACTTTACCAGTCAAATCGCTGAGCGGAGAGCCTCCTTGTCCAATTGATTGTCCAATATTATCAATTCCCACATTTACACTCCAAAACCACCTTCTTAATTATAATAATTTTTAATACAAATATATCCCTTATAACTAAATTATATACCATAATTGATAATTGATATAGATCTAAAATTATTCATTTTTATATCACAATTGCTGTACATATAAAATTATAAATTATTCAGATCACACCCTCACAAACAACATAGCTCGTAAAATTAGGTGGTCTCTACCGTGCCCCGGCCCCACCCAAAAGAAATCACGTTAACGTGGACGGTAGCCCTGGGCACTTCAAGTAACTTTGACTAGTCATCAGAGTGGGAGCCTCGAGTGATTGACTAATGCTATAAATTGAGAAATTTAGAACCCTTTGGCTAGATTCAAGGAGTGAGTTCCCAGCCGAGACTTGAAACTGTCGCTGCAACAAGCAATCGCTAATTCTTCCTCTGCAATACGATATTCACCGAGCGAGTTCCCAGCCGAGACTTGAAGCTGTCGCTGCAAGACGCAATCGCCAATTCTTCCTCTGCAATACGATATTCAATGAGCCAGTTCCCAGCCGAGACTTGAAGCTGTCGCTGCAACACGCAATCGCCAATTCTTCCTCTGCAATACGATATTCAAGGAGCGAGTTCCCAGCCGAGACTTGAAGCTGTCGCTGCAACACGCAATCGCCAATTCTTCCTCTGCAATACGATCACACAAGTTAATCAGGTCTTCAGTTCGTTACTCCTATTTTTGTCCTTAATATCTATACTCTCATAATATTATTCTGTACTGTTTTTCATAATTTTCTGTATGGTACCAGATTTCTGAGCTTCTCAAGGCATCAAGGAAGTTTTCACTTAAATGGATGTATTGATAGACCGCTGGGAGAATTTTCTATTTAAAACATGATGTTTAAAGTTTATTTTAACGGTTGACAGGCGCAGAGCAAAAACTTAGTAGGGTTTGAGTTGGGGTTTATTGTGCTAGGGTTTGATGCGGTCTGTTATTACTTGTTAGGGCCTGCGTTTTCCTTTTTAGGATACCTTCACCGTTCTTTATGCTTCTGAAACAAAGTAGAATGCTCACTCTCCTAGTTTATTGAGCTGTTATAATGAACGCGCTCTGCAGTAAAAACCCTATTGGCAGGCGCAGAGAAAAAACTTAGTAGGGTTTGAGTTGGGGTTTATTGTGCTAGGGTTTGATGCGGTCTTTTATTCCTGGTTAGGGCCTGCTTTTTCCTTCTTTTTAGGATACCTTCACTGTTCTTTATGCGTCTGAAACAAAGTAGAATTCTCACTCTTTTAGTTTACACAGCTGTTATAATGAACGCGCTCTGCAGTAAACACCCTATTGGCAGGCGCAGAGCAAAAACTTGGTAGGGTTTGAGTTGGGGTTTATTGTGCTAGGATTTGACGCGGTCTGTTATTACTGTTTAGTGCCTGTGTTTTCCTTCTTCTTAGGATACTTTCACTGTTCTTTATGCGTCTGAAACAAAGTAGAATTCTCACTCTTCTAGTTTATTCAGCTGTTATAATGAACACACTCTGCAGTAAAAAGCCTAGGCTGATTCTGTTACTTGTAGAAAAGGGAAAGCTGGCATCTGTAAAAGGCTCTTAAAATGGTAGTGGAAAGACTGTTTGTGGTTATTTTTCCTGAGTTCAATATACGGTCATCCTCATGTACAGGTAACAGAAAGGAAACTCATAGGCGGACAATACTTCCATGTAATAAATCATACTTTTGTGATCATTTGTTGGATATTATTAAAATAATGAAATTATCTCATCTTTACTGTATTGCTAGTTTTTTAAAGTTGAAAAGTATAGTTTTTTAAATTTTTTTGTCTCTGGCGTATTTGAGCACTTAAAGTAGAGATATTCTTCTTCTGATTGTGTCGAAAGGTGTTTTCTACAGCCCAGTATGAGGGAGACGTGTAATTCCTGTTGAATTTTGAGCAGCTGCAGAAGTTATTTTTTTCAAGCAGCCCTCTCTCAAGCTGGCCTCCAAGCAGCCCTCCTCAAGCTGCCCTCTTCCTAAACCGCCATCCTGAAGCTGCCCCCTTTCCAGGTCAGCCTAGGTCAGCCCTATCCTAGCTGTCCTAACCTAAATCCTATCCTATCCTAACCTAGGAGGTGGCCCTAACCTAAAGCTACCTAACCTAGACTCTATCCTATATAAAGAGAGGGAGACACCCTCTCTTCATATCAGTTTTCAGATCAGTTTTCATATGAGTTTTACATCAGTTCTGTAGCAACTGATATATTTTGAGGGAGCAACAACATAGGTTATTCTGGGCAACAACTAGGAGGTTCATTTCTGAAGGCTGTTTACTTTGTTCTGGGCAACAACTAGGGGCAACATCTAGGAGATAAGATATCTGTGTTGTGAGACAGAATATTTCTGTTATGGTGAACAACCATCTACTCTATCCTGTAGCAGCTGTTAACTATATTCTGGAGCAGCAACTTGACTCTGTTCTAGAGCAACAAATATACTCTGTTTTGAGGCTGCTTTGGACAACAATTAAAGAGTGTTCTGGACAACAATTGTACTCTGTTCTAAGGCTTATTCTAGACAACAACTAAAGATAGTTCTGAGACAGCCTTAAGGAAAGATTTGGGGCAACCAACAAGCAACAACAAAACAGTTCTGTAACAACAGTAAGAACTATTGTCTTAGTGTTATTTCTAAGAAGAGTCTTGTCAGTTCATTGTACTTGTTTGATTGATTAATATATCACAGAAGTTTGCTGGGTTTTTCTATATTTCCTTGAGGGTTTCCTAGGATAAATACTTGTGTCTCTATGAATGATTGTTCTTATGCTTTGGATTTATCTGCTAAATTTTTGAAAAGAACACTACTGTTATCTTCTGTATCTATTTATGCTTGAAAAAAATTAACATGGTATCATATCTCTAGGGCGTGAAAGTGCTTAGTTTTGCAGTCTGCTACAGCCTGCGCAGATCCTTAGGAGTTATTCAAGCACAATTGTTGTAGAGATGTCATTTTTTGCATTTATGAAAGGCCAGGGACAGACTTGAGAGGGCTTCAAACTTTAATGCTTGGAGTGTAGTCTTGAATACGGAAGAATATAGCTTGGACAACTTTGTGACTAGTACGGTAGAAGAGCCCACCTCCAATGCAGAAAGGACAACCTTCAAGAAAAATCAGGAAATGGCAAAGCGAATCATATTTGATTCAGTCAAAGATAATATCAAGCCTGTTATAGCACCTCTGAAGAAAGCAAAGGAGTGTTTTGACACTATATTCAATCTGTATGAAAAGATGCTCAATCAAAGAGATTTCTAAAGAATAAGATTTGAACTCTCAAGATGGAGAAGGATGACTTTGTAGCCTCTTTCTTCACAAAGATATCTCGTTTAAGGGATCAACTGCTGGTCATTGGTGTAATTTTAGATGATGATGATCTCGTCCTGACTGCTATGGATGGTCTTCCATCTTCTTGGGATACATTTCTGGGCGCGATAGATGCTCGTGAAAACCAACCAGACTTTTGAAAGGTTGTGGCATGATTGTTTGTAGGAAGAAGGGAGAATTCAGAGGCGAAATGGTACTTCAAAGGAAGAGAAACTTTCTCTAGCAGCAAGGACAAGGAAAGGAAGATTTATTTCGGAAGTAGAAAACAAAGTAGCAAAGGAAGGTTTGATATGACAAAGTGAAAGTGCTTCAATGACCAAATGGGGCACTTTGCGAGAGATTGTCCAAAGATCAAAAAAAGACACAAGGGTAAATATCATGCTTCTATTACTGCAGAAGATGAGTCTCGAAGAACAAAGACAAATGGGGCTTCCAGTAATCAAGAGACTATGAGGGAATACTACGCTATTTCAACACTCTGGTTCTCTTACAAATGGTGATGAATCCTGGTTGATAGATAGTGGAACTTCCAGGCATATGGCTGGAAATAAAAGTCCTTAAGAACTTCAAGGAGAAGTTCTCTTTTCAAGTAGAACTTGGAGATAATACCATCTATACAATCAAAGGACTTGTCTCAATATCTTTTCAGCTTGAATCTGGAGGTGAGTTACACATTGAGAAAATTATGTATGTTCCTGGTTTAAAGAAAGATCTTATCATTGCGGTCAAACTTGGAAGATAAAGGTTACAAGGTAATCTTTATGGACAAAAAATCTCTCTTATGGCCGAAGAATCAAGAGCTAAGTTCAACAATTGTGATTGGAGTTAGAGAGGGAGGTCTCTACAAGTTTCCAGGACATATCCAAGCATTGGTTCATGATTTAGTTAGTCCATTTGAGTTGTGGCATCGGTGGTTTGGACATCTTCACTACAAAGCGTTCCTTGGACTTCAAAAAATGGTAAGAGGAATGCCTACCTTTCAGTTTGATCATGATGGTATCTATAAAAGTTGTGTTCTTGGTAAAAAACATAAAAATCCTTTTCTAACAGTAACTCAAGGTCTAAAGGAATTTTTGGATTTGATACATTAGGTTATATGTGGGCCTATGTCATCCCCTTCCTTGAATGGATGTCTTTATTATGTGATTTCATAGATGACTTCTCTAGAAAATCATGGATCTACTTTCTAAAGGCAAAGAATGAAAACTTTTAGTAAATTTCCACAGAATTCAAAGCAGTGATTGAAAGCTTGGTGAAAACATATCACGTGCTTTGAGGGCTGGGAAACCCAATGAGGTGGTGAATTTGAGTCTCATCTGTTTGATGAATTTTGTAAAGTAGGAATCAAGAGACAACTAACTGTGCCCTATAACCCTCAACAAAATGGGATTCTTGAGAGAAAGAATAGAACAATATGTGAGGCAACGAAAGCTATGATGTGTGATGAGGACCTTCCCACATCACTTTGGGCAGAAGCCATAAGCACTGTAGTTTATATTAAGAATAGAAGTCCTCGTGCTATTATGGGGGAAAAGACTCCAAAAGAAGCATTCACTGGCGAAAATCTAGAAGTGGAACACCTGAGGATTTTTGAATGTCCAGTTTTCATTCATGTCGTGAGAAAAGAACTAAGATGTGGCAACCACAGGATGAAAAGAAATATTTGTTGGAGTGGGATGGGAAACATCCAAGGCCTACAGGATTTATGTTCCAGACCAAAGATATATCGAGGTAAGCAAAGATGTAACATTTCATGGAAAAGCTGCATTCAAGCTTTCTAAAGAATCACAACAAGATATAGAGATGGAGGGAACACGAGCCATTGGATCAAGTTGATAATGTGGATCCAATAGAACAAATAGAAAGACCTATAGAGGTACCTCCTGCTAAGAGAAAGCCTACCTGTTGTAGAGAAATTTTGTGAGAGGAAGAAAAACATGCAACTCCTTCAGGTTACTTTCAGTGTGAGCCTCAAAGATATTAGGGTTGTGTGGCTTTTGTAGCTCGAATTAGCGTCAGAGCATATCTATGAGGATCTTTGCTTGCTAAGCTTAACAAGTATGGAAAGATACCATGGTGGAAGAATATCAATCCATCATGAAAAATGATGTATGGGGAAGTAGTTCCAAGATTGAGAAAAAGGAAAATCTATAGTTACTTCCAAATGGATTTGTTTAAAATCAAGCATGTGGTGATGGAAGTATTAAAAATACAAAAGTGATATTTGTGACTCGTGGTTTTTCTAAAAATGAAGGTTTTGACTATGATGAAACATTTGCGCTTGTTGCAAGGTACACTTCCATCATGACCATCATATCACTCGCTTCAGTTCTGGATTTGACTTCACCAAATGGATGTAGGCGCATTCCTCCATGGTGAAGTTGAGAAAGAGGTATATATATAGAACAACGAGAGGGATTTGTGATTCACACGAAAGAATCACATATTATTACCAAATTAAAAGAAAACTATATGGGCAACGGGCACCAAAGCGGCAGTATGTGAGAATAGATAGTTAGCATCTTGAGCTTAGTTTCTCCAAGAGTGTAGTTGATTCCAACCTATATTTAAAGGTAATAGAAAATCATCCCTAATTTTGGTTCTATTTGTTGATGATTTGTTCCTTATTGGAAGGGAACAATTCAGTAGCTCAGTGTAAGAGGGAGCTTACTTTTGAATTTGAAATGAGAAAGAAAGACATTGGACTTATGCATTACTTCCTTGGTTTGGAGTATGGCAAAGATCATATGAAATTTTCCTTTCTCAAGGGAAATACACAGTTGATATCTGCGCAAATTTGGTATGTTGTATTGTAAATCCATGTCTACACCCATGGTATCCAACTTAAAAAAGTTACATGAGTCAGATTCTGGATCAGACTTGGTGGATCCATCTATGTACATGCAACTTATTAGATCCTTGATGTATTTGATCCATACAAGGCCGGATATATGCTTTTGTTGTAAGCGCCTTGAGTTGGATTCATGTTTGAGCCGAGACATGGACATTGGATTGCTTCTAAACTTATCCTTAGATATTTGAGAGGATCCATTACATATGGGGTCTGGAGAATACACTTCTAGTAAGGTATTTGCTTCATGGTTATCTTATTGAGGTAGGCTAGGAGCTCGATGGACTAGAAATTGCCGGAGATCTTGTTTAGCAGGTTCAACTATGATATCTTGGTCAAGCAAGAAACATGGCTCCATAGCACAAAGAATACCAAGCCCGAGTATATAGCGGCCGAGTAATGTGGCGAGGAGAAATCAATATGGATGAGAAAGATTATGTTTGGTTTGTTTCAAGAGAGGTTAGAAACGACTGTTATCCATTGTGATAACTAAAGCTATGTGAAACTCTCACGAGAGAATCCAGTGTATCATGTGAGATCAAAGCATATTGAGATGAAATATCTTTTCATCAGAGACATGGTCCAAAGGCGATACCATCAAACTCTGTTATTCATTACCCGATGAGAAGCCGGATAGCGGATATTTTGACTAAGCCTCTGTGTCTTGGAAAATTTGTGTACTTAAAGGGACAAGCTTGGTATGGCTGAGAATAATAGCCCTCGAGAGGGAATAACAACATCAAAGACATTCTCCAATGAGAGGCCTTAAGTGGCCACCCTGAAGGTAGCTAGGGAGATTTGGAGAATCCAGCAGTCTTGAGGTATTGAGAAAAGCGGAGGGAACATACAACCTCGTGAGTCAAACCAAAAGTCCGGGATGAGCGAGATGCTATATGATCTTGTGGAGTCAAGCCAAGAGAAGGTAAGAGGCCTTTGTAAGAGACAAAGTCAAGATGTAAGTCTAATGCAAAAGAAGAGGGAATGTACAACCTCATTGTGAGCATAGATAGCCTAGTGCAAAAGTCAGGGGTAACTTACAACCTTTGTGAGCATAAATAGACTAGTGCAAAATTCAGGGAGAATGTACAGCCTCTCTGTGAGCCTAGTCAATCTTGTGAGCTTTGTGTATCAAAGAAAAAGTGAAAAGTTCTCCTAGGTCTTCATGATGAGCTATGAGCATTCCCTAGGGACTGGCCACCCCTAAGAAATACTCACAACAATTGACCATAGTTGGGGAGAAATAAGGAGATCTGGATGATCACATTCCATGATCCTTATCTGCATAAGGTTACAAAACATCTTGTGATATATTGATCCTGTCAAGAAGTCAATGATCATGTGCAATGACTAGAAAAACTGTGTGAAAATGGATGCATGAAGAATACCCTCTTTTTTGAGAGGGAGTGTTAATTACTGACATTTGTAGAAGTTATTTTTCAAGCAAACTCCCTGTTGCCCTCTCTCTCAAGGCGGTTCCAAAGTGGCCTCAAGTGATAGCCTCCTCAAGGTGACTTCTTCCTCATTTTGCCTTCTGAGCTTTTCCCTTCCGAGGTCGACCTAGATTAGGCCCTAACCCACAAGCTGTTCTAACCTAAATCCTATCCTATCCTAATAACCTGGGAGGTGGCCCTAACCTAAAGCTACATAACCTAGACTCTATCCTATATATAAAGAGGAGGCATCCTCATCCTCATGTGGAATCTTCACATTAGGTTTTCATATGGGTTTACTAGGTTTTGTAGCAAGCCCGATATATTCCTAGGTTACCATGGTCTGAGATCTGGGATATATAGATACTGTATTTTTGAAAACCGGGATTAGGATCTGATGACATGCGTGTAAGAAAATATAATATTATTTAAAAAAACATATTTAAAGAGTTAAGCATTAAAACATTCATAAATCACAACATTAGAATTGAATTAATTAGATAATTTATAAATTTGTAGATTGGAATCATTATGCATCATGCCTCAATACAAAAATAAGTGTCTCATCAATGATCACTCCACTGATATGATAATATTCATTAAATCACAACATTAAATTTGGACTCATTGGATGAATTTATAGATCTATGAGTGAAATCATTGCCATCGTACCTCATGTAAAATGAGTGTCTCATCATAGAACACTCTACTAATATGATAATGTAGAGTAGGTCCAATTACATATGTTGAAATGGGTCTACATCATCATCATCTACATATTGCAACTCTACATCATGAATAAACAAGGGGGGGGCATGAATGTTGGAAGCAGTAGAAGAAGTATGGACCGATGGAGGAACATCCTCAAGTAGGTTGAAGTGAGTCATGGCATTAAGTGTCATGTTTAATTAGGAGATCTTAGGCTCCACATCCCACATCTTGCTCGGATCCTTCTTATACTCTGGATTAGAATGTGATAACTGAGATTGGAATGAACGTACACAAGATCCTCAGACTTCGCTGCTCCCAGTTTGTTTTGCTTCATCGAATGGATGAAGCCATATATACTCCAATTCCTCTCAGTTGATGAAGAATTGGCAACCTGTGATAACAATCTTGTGGCTAGAGTTGAGAGATGAAGGCTATCCACGCCATGGAAGCCCCACCAAGTAATAGGATCCATATGTCCTTGATCATCCATGGCTAGTGGATCTGAAAGTTACCAGTGGATTAGCCTATAGTACTCCAAATTCTTCTCGAACTTCTATTGCAATTCCCACATCCCTATATATTTTCCTCAAAGTTGTCTTATATCTATGTACCACTTAAGAATCCTTGTTTGGCGTTGTTCTACCTAGTAAAGACAAAATTTTGGAATGTTAATATTTGGGGTGTAGTGCATAAGCCAAAAGGTGTAATGGTGTGGTCATTTTGTTCCACTTTTTGGTAACTATGTCCTTCACTTCATTGTAGAATAGTTCAAGGGGATCATCATTAGTTGCCTTGATAATTTCCCTTATCCTCTCCAACATGCTATCTATGCTTTCATAAGCTTCCCCAAGCAAGGCATATCTGCGTCAAATGTTTTGATCATGGTCAGGATTGGTTCTGTAAACCGCAGAATGTATTGGACCTTGTCCCACCATTCATCATCAAGAATGATGGACTTGATTTTTGTCCTCTATCAGAAGTGGAAGTCCTCCACGACTCCCAAAGAGGGTTGATGACCATCGCCTGCAATGCATATCCGACCTCCACAAGCCTCTTTATGGCTAAAGTGTGGGAGGCAAAATGGGTTTCAACAACCTACATAAGTTTTGAAAAGTCAAATATCAAATCAGAAATCATATACAATTAAATTATAAAATTAACAAATGATAATATAAGTAATATCAATGATTGGTAGCGGAGTCGGTAGCTCAGCTTTTGCAAAGACCGTTGATAGCTTGGGACATCAGAATGATTGGTGATGAACGTTTAAATCTCCTTATTTGCTACATATATTTGATTGATCCACTCAATCTCGCCAATCTTGGCAGGCATAAGGTTCAATGAATGTACTATAGATGGAGTCCAAAAGATGTGATCGTATTGACCCTCCACAATCAAGCTTGCAACTTTACAAACCTGTGCATTGTCTGTGATGACTTGAACAACATTTTGTGGCCCTACATTTTCTATTGCATCAATAAGAATTGTGGAGATGGACGATTGCATCCTTCTCCACTCCGCTGCAATCAATATCCTTTAAAAACATTGCCTCTTGGGGGCATATTGCAGTAACATTAATCAAAGCGCGGTTTCTTTCATCTCTCCATCCATCAGAGACTATAGACACCCCTGTTTCAGCCCATGTTTCTCGGATTGATTCTAGTTGTCTATCCACAGTTTGTCTTTCTGATGACAACAAAGAGTGAATGCGAGAACTTTTTAAGTAACCGGGGAGCTCTTATAACAGCACGGTGCTTCATTGACCACTTCAATCATTTGTTGCCAATAAGGGCACCAATTGAATGGTATTGTTTGCATAGATGCCTTGAGCTAATGCTCGTAGCGACTTCTCTACCTTGGTTATTAAATGATGATTCAAGAGGTCCCAGAGTAGGCCTTTTATTAGTCACAACTGCTATTCTAGATGGTGTTGGAGGCTTATTTGCAGAGCCTTGCACAGGAACCTTTGCCTTGGTGTGTCTCCTATCAGCAATATCTTGCAAAGATGCGTAGAACTGAAGTTTTGTAGGACTCGAACCTTGTCTAGGTTTTCCATTTGCATCATTTGGACTAGGACATATTGTCACCCCTGTGTTATTCAGACTAGTGAGATGGCCCTTCACCCTAGTGTATGAGCCATTCCCCAATTTATTGCATTCACTACATTTCCATTTATATGAAGCACCCCCAATATTTTTACTAATAATTTCCACATATTGCCATAGAGGAGATCTTGGGTCTTTAGTTACCTCCTCACTTTGTTGTGATGGTTCCATGTTTACAACATTGCATATATTACAAAATAAAAAAGTTATTTAGGGTTTAGGGGGCAAATAAAGACATTGAATGAAAAGTTAAAAGTTAAAACCCTAAAAAAGAGTTTAAGGATTTGCTAATTGTCTAGGATTGGCACCATGAATGAAAAGTTAAAACACTAAAAAAGAGAGTTCAACAATCGGTTTCCTAAAATAGAGAGCTCAACAATCAGTTTAAACTTGCAATGAGAATTTCATCTCACTATGAAGTTCCATGTTTACAATAGGAGAGTTCTAATATAAATAATAAATATGGAACTTCAAGGTGAATGTACTAGGAGTCTAGGACCCTTAACACTTTGTGATATTGCTAATAAAGATTGTAATCACTCTGAATACTGAGACATGTCTTACCATTGTAGTAGCATAGTAAGACCAGCAACACATGAATAATATCCTGTTTTTTCCTAGGTCTCATTAAGTAAATTCTTGAACTTAAAGATGAAAGTATTAAATTTTTAGGTACAATTAATCAGTAACTTTTGTAATATGAATATCTGCAGTATTTGTAGTAGTAGTACTTCATATATTGATATATGAAGTACTATTTGTAGTAGTAGTACTTCATATATCAATATGCATCATATAGTAAGTTGATTTAGACAATGTATATGATCATTGATAATAGTAAATACATACAGTATAGAACAACTGCCAGCCATAAAGGCTAAAAGCATAGACATTGATGATCGAGTGTGTATTCATTGCTTTTAGACATGTCACACTAGGTAGCTTGTCCACTCAAATGGGTAGCAGACTGGTGTGACAAATTGTCACTAGGTTCAAGTCTGATTTGAGATTTGTCTAACAGAAAAATAGGGAAAGTTTTGGGGCTGCTAGTTTTTTCAACCCTATCACAAGAAGAAGTAATAGAGATTTGAAGTCCGATGTAGCAAAGAAAAAATGGAAACTCTTGGAACCAGAACACAAGAACAGAATTTCTGAGACAATAAGAAAAACATGAGAACAGAACACAAGTTTTTCTCAGAAACACTACAGAACATGAAATACACCCAGCTAGAAATTATGAAGTATACAAATTCTGAGATACACAGACACCCAGGTAGATATTCTTCCGGGAATGGCATGTAAAGACACCGGGATTTCACAGACGTTAGATGCCAGATATCAGACAAGGTATAACAGCCCTTAAAAATGTCAATGACGTATACTCATGAATAACAGAGCCATTGAGAAACAACATTTAAGATGCAGAAGGTGTTGATAGATCTGTCTGTATGGAGACCAGAAGTTGTAGAGGTACTTGCTATTTTTATTTCTTGTAAAAAAAAGCAGTGATGGTGCAACTAATAGCAAAATTGAAAGAAAAGAAGATTGGATGATGCATATTGCCCAGATTGGTCACAAATATTAAGGAAAACAAATCATTTACTCCAGAATATTATGAAACTTGGACAAAAATCTGTTCTATAAGACAAGATTTCTGGTTATAAAATAGATGCAACAAGGTGTTAACAATTATTGGTTTTCTAACTGTTAACAATTATTGGTTTTCTAATTATAGTTTATTGAATTTGCAAAATGACAAATGTATAAAATTAAAATTTAAAATAGAAGCTGAAATAAAATTTAATTCTAAATCATATAGCTACAGCCTCTAACCTGTAGCCTGACCACTGTTGGCTCCCACTGTCTGTGTAGCTGAGTGCGCCTGGTTGTTGGCTCCCACTGTCGGTGTAGCCTGACCTGTAGCTGAGTGCGCCAGACTGTTGAAAGATTGTTCCCTGCTGAGTGCTGAGTGCACTGACTGTTGAAACCGACCCAAACTTCAAGCTTCAAAGCCTCACTAAAAGCCAACAATTGCTTTATCACAATTGGAGAATTAAGATTTAGGGGGTCATTTTTATATAAAAAACCTGTGGCCAAAACCCTAAACTATTACCAAAAACCTAAAATTAAGTTGAAAAAATTTTCGGATCTGCGAGTGTGGGGACAGCAAAAAATCGGGATCCGTTTCTGGTTTTCGGGATCCATTTCTTTTGCAAATGGAAATGCTGTGCTGGCGGATCCTGGCCGGTTCTGGACGGATCCGAATCCGGATTCGGTTCCGATACGCGGATCCGATGACAAGGAGGGGCGGATCCGGTAATGTAGATATATTATGAGGGAGCAGCAGCATAGGTTATTCTGGGCAGCAGCTAGGGGCAGCATCTAGGAGATAAGATCTCTCTATTGTGAGACTTATAGGGGCAGCATCTAGGAGATAAGATCTCTCTATTGTGAGACTTAATATTTCTGTTATGGTGGACAACCGTCTACTCTATCCTGTAGCAGCTGTTAACTCTATTCTGGAGCAACAACTCGACTCTGTTCTAGAGTAACAAATATACCCTGTTTTGAGGCTTTTTTGGACAACAAATAAAGAGTGTTCTGGACAGCAATTGTACTATGCTCTAAGGCTTATTCTGGACAGCAACTAAAGGCAGTTCTGAGACAGCCTTAAGGAAAGATTTGGGGCAGCCAACAAGCAGCAACAAAACAGTTCTGTAACAGCAGTAAGAACTATTGTCTTAGTGCTATTTCTAAGAAGAGTCTTATCAGTTCATTGTACTTGTTTGACTGATTAATATATCACAGAAGTTTGTTGGGTTTTCTTCCCCTTGAGGGTTTCCCAGGATAAATACTTGTGTCTCTGTGAATGATTGTTCTTATGCTACAGTTTATCTGCTATAGTTTTGAAAGAACACTACTGTTATCTTTTGTATCTGTTTATGCTTGAAAAAAATAACATTTCCTTTCGTGCTCAACATGGAGTTGACACGTGACTTTTAAAAAAATATTAATAACAAAAAAATATTTCAGCCATAAATAAAATATTTCAATATCCATATTAACTAAAATAATAAGAGATAGAAAGACAGAGAGTAAATGAAAATAAAAATAATTCTGATTTCGTTAATATTCCTTCAATGCCTAATATTATGAAGTTCACATGTGTCATTTTAAAAAATATTAATAAGAAAAAATATTTCCAATGCGGACCATATATATATAACAATTGATAGTAAACAAATTCTTATTGTTAAAACATTTGAATGATGGGTTGAATATGAGGGAGATGTGCAATTCCTTCGGTGCTCAACATAAAGTTCACATGTGGCATATATATATATATTAAGAACCAGCGTATATCCATCTTAACTCCGGATCTATCATGTGCTTAAAGGAATCAAAGCCTTCGAGATGCAAACATTTCTTGAAGTTTTGGACTCTAAAAAAAATTTCATCTCGAGGAATTTGAGCCTCTCGATGCATGATAGATCCGTATTTAAGATGGATCTACGCTGATTATGCCACAATGGGGTTAGTAGACTCATGTTTTGTGTTGATTACCACTTAGTTTTAGCTCCAACAACAATGTAGGAAAATATTCATGATTTGTCTTGATGGCAAAGCCCTTCTTTAAGCATTGATATTACCTTCGAAGTAGTATTGAGAACATGTTAATGGCCTAGTGTGGTGTAGATGGATTTGCAAGTTTGGTTTGATACCTGAACTATGTCATAAGGTCACAGTCCAAGGGGTTAAAGTGTGTGTCCCTGTTATGTGGTCTCATATGCCAAATCTGACATGCTAGGTAAGCTGTGACCTAAAATTGCCCTTACCCTTCATCATTCCTGTCTCCGGTTGATAGTTTACTCTGGTGGGTCCAGCACCAGTGCTTTGTGATTTTTGTCTAATTTGGTCTTTCATTATCGGTGTTTGCTACCTTTCATTTTGTTGTGGGAATACGACGCTTAATTAGTAGTTGAAAATAAAAAGTTTTCTTTAGTTTTATTTATACATCCTCTATTTTTGTTGTTTTTTGGTTCTTCATGATTCCCCTGATTTTGCATCATAGCAGTAACTTGCATTCTATATGAAATTTTATTTAAGAGGTCACAACTTCATTTATTTCCATTCTTTATGAAATTTTAATTGTAGCTCAATGATTTCTGTCATTGCAGACTCTAAGCTACCATGGATGGACATGCAGCGCCTGAGCCCGTGAGTTACATTTGTGGAGGTATCTTTACTTCCCTGGCTTCTAGATGGATTGCTAAATCCACAAGTAGTTTGTATTGTTGAACATGTTTGTTGTATTAATCTTTGCAAACCTTATATATAAGGATAAGAAATTTTATTGATTGTGTTTTGTCTTTTCTAAATTATGCGTTCTTTTTACACTTGTATGATATTGCAGACTGTGGAGCTGAGAATTCACTAAAGCCGGGTGATGTAATTCAATGTAGAGAATGTGGTTACCGTATCCTGTACAAGAAACGTACTAGAAGAAGTAAGATTTCAAATTGATGAGCTAAATTGCATTCACAGGATTGCATGATGCAGTTGTTTTGAGCTTGTATTCCAGTCATCATTTTCACCGTGTCTTTGCATTGTTTCTGCTCTTAGTTTGTAGTTTAATGTAAGAATCTTAATGGAAAGAAATTCAAGTTGAATGGTGGCTCTTTCAGTTCAAAGAGAGTTGAAAAAGATAATGATGGAAATAAGAGCATTTCTTCTTCTTAAGCAGTGCTTATGACTTCCCAATACCTTTATTGTAGAGTCGGACTACTGTTTTTCTCTCATTTATCATGAAAAGAACGCTAATTTTGGTCTTTATTTAGTAATACAATGGTAATACAATTATCTCAGAAAGCTTACTGGCCTGTCTTAACTGTGTTTTTGTGCAGTTGTTCAATACGAAGCTCGTTGAGATCATTTTGTATGGCACAATGATCATTGCGGACATGCTTTTCAAACGTTTCTGGATTTGGGGATGGATGAGAATGTAGACTTTTGATGTTAAAATATGGAAACTTGTAAAAAGACTTTTAGTTGATAGTCGTGTCTTTGTTGGTATTTTGTATATAGATTTCAAGCTGGTTTGCAGAACATTATTATATTATCTAACGCAGGTAGTTTGTTAAATGTCTTTATGTAATAGTGTTTACGGTTCTTTTCGAGGAACACAACTGTCAGATAGATAAAATAATAGTTTTGTGATGTAGTAATAGAAATCTTTACAAAGAATTTCAGTTGATACTCTCATCTTTGTAAGCATTTTGTATTGACTCAAAGATTATTTTTAAGAATTACTACTACATTTGAGGCAGCTAAATTGGTGAATCTCTTTATGTGAGATGTATCAATGAGTTATTTTGAGGAATTCACGAGGAAATTTCCAAAATGATATAATACAAAGTTCATGTGCATTCAAGAATTTTTTGTTACGCATAGTTGGATTTAATAATTTTATTTTTCAAAAACTGAATCCCGTGTCTTTGTTTACTTTTGAGATAGTGTAGTTGGCTTTAATAATGTTATTATTCAAAAACTGAATCTTGTGTTTTTGTTTGATTCTGAGATAAATGGAAAATTGAGGTACACCATCCTAATTCATTACAGTATCTAGAATGAGTCCATTTGTTCCTAATTTACGATGGACCTGATATAGAGATGCTCCTCTCAAGGCTGATTTGAATGACCCCTGGAAACCCCTGTAGCAGTGTGCTTAAATAATTGCAGCAGATTCTATTCTAGAACATAGCCTTTCATGGTTAACCAAACAACAAGATCACTGCAGCCCAAACAAGATCATAAGTTGGTTGCTGTGCGCGGCGACTAGGCTACAGTGGACTTGTTTGAGGAAAAATAACAGCTCTAATGAAAGCTGTAAGCATGGTTGAGGAAAAATAGCAGCTCTAATCAAAGCTGTAAGCATGGTTGCATGGGACTGCCTTGATTGTTTCATATTTGACCACGTGTACAAATTACAACATCAATGTTTTAAAGATGCGATATAACGGTTTAACATTATGGTTCTACAAATGGGCCAAACAAAATACTTGGTAAAGACAACCAAGTCAAATCTATGGTAACAATGGACCCCTGCAAGTCGTTGGTGATCACCCGTGCCATTAAAATTGCATCAGCACCAGCCTTCACCAAAATTCTAGAACCCATGAAACATGAAATATGCTTATGAAAAGAGATAGAAGATAGTGATAGTGAGTAAATATGATCTGAAATGGATCATTATATAATTTGTTATCTATTTTGGTACTTTCTAGGTGAAAAACTTGGTTCTACTAGCTTGTAGGGTCCATTTTAGGGGTAAGTCCCAATTTGGAGTTCTGAAGTTTGTTTGAGACATCAAATGACATTTTTTGGGATCAAAATTCTGTGAATGAAGTTCACAACATCTTGATGTTCTATACATTGAGAGCTTTACAGCGACGTGAAAATCACATCAATTGGAGTTTGTAAGAAGTTATGCCTCCCACAAGTTGACCTATTATGTCGTTCACATGCTACGAAGGGGATGCCACATCTACTTCCATTACTTTCACATGTGGAACTAGTTATGTTTGGACTTTCAAGAAAAATATAAAGGGTTCAAAACCCTTTTACCCTAATTAGGAGTTAAGGCATGCAAAAACCCCAAGCCCAACCCTAGACAAATATTTAGACATTGTTAGACATCATATGACTAGGATAAGAAGGGGTTCCATTCTTATTATATTGTTTATTCTTCCATAGAAGAGTAGAGCATTAGGAGTGGGATATTGAAGCAATCTAGAGGAATTAGAAAAACATGTAGTAGTCGTATAAGTCTCAATGTCCATGGCAACTTCATAGTTAGTGCACTTTATTTGTATATGCATTTTATCGTTGAGAAGAGATGGTCAAGGCACATGCTTCACTTTCTAGTTGTTTTTTTTTCATAGAGTTTTCCTAGATTACATTTTGTGTTCATTATATGGATGGTGTCCTATTAGTTTAGCGACTTTCATTTTAGTTTCAATGTTCTGATGTTTTGTGCATTTGATGAATGATGTATTGCATCCCTTTCTAAATTCGTTTGTAAAAATGTACTTCAATGATATATTGGTTTGTAGTTCTATTTAGGAAGAGCATATCTCACATTTCATACAAGTGTTAAGAGACCTTGAAAAACCATTAATTCCTAGGGACAAACCTTAAGAAATGTGAATTTGCTTAGTAGTCATTGGTGTATTTGGGGTATGTGATTGGTGGAGGAGAACTCAAGATTGATCCTGCAAAGATTAGAGCCCATTAGTAAGTGACCAACTCCTAATATTATTGAAGTTAGGAGTTTTATGAGTGTAGCACAATCCCTACAAAAGTTCACAACGTTCATTCTCAGCGGTCGCTACACCACTCCATGTCATAACAACCAACAAAGAATTTCTAGTGAGGATAAAATCAACACACAACATTGAAACGCTAAAATGAAAGATTAGTCCAACACTGTTTCTGTTGAAATATTGTAACTGCAAAGAGTATTCTAATGATTTATTATTCATTAGATCAATCCCCTTTTGTGGATTGATCATGTCAGACATTGTAATTGACCAAATCTCTTTTTGCGGATTGGTCAAACCCTAATTGTAATATGCAAATTAAGAAGTCGCCCCCCAGGCAAATTAAAGTGGTTCTAACCACCCAGAAAGACAAGTTGGCCCTGTCAGTGAAAATAGACCTCCTTTCAACGCTTTCCAGTTTGTATAAATAAAGAAAGCCAGTGCCTCATTTGTTCACTCACTCAGCTCACTCATCTAGTGCACAAGTTTGAAGTAAGCTATAGTTGACAATTGCTAGAAGAAGAGAGAGAGGCGTATTGCTCAGTGTTGGATATTCTCTAGTGTTTGATTTATTGTCTTGACATTGTATTGGCTATCTATATTAAAGAAGTTTTTGCTGGGTTTTCTTCCCCATGAGGGTTTCCCAGGATAAACGCTGTGTATCTTGTGATTGTGTTTCTCTCAGTGATCCTACCTATGCTATTGTTATCTAGTAATTTGAAAAGAAACCTATTAATCGCTTAAACCTTAACATGGTATTAGAGCTAAGTTGATGAGAGTACCTTTCACTGGATAAACAAAAATGTCACTGTTGTCGTACAAGAAAATTAGGACTTTTTATTGGAGATGAATTTTTGCCTAAAAACCATCTAGAAAAGTGCGCCCTACCCTAGTGAATATTTTGGCACCTTGAGCGCATCTTTTCAGTGGACATAAACTCTTGGAAAGTGAAACCCTAGTTTTCACTGGTACCAGAAAACCAAAAGTACTAGAAGTACTAGAAAACCAGAAGTACTAGAAAACCAAGAAATCAGAACCAACACCAAAAGTACCAATCTAGATTTCTGCAAGTTTAGTTTCAAGGGGTAAAATTTGGAATTTTCAGAAACTGACTATACCAGCATACTCGCCTCAGTCCAGCGCATCTTTTGGTGAGTTCAGTTTTCAGATCCAAGAAATTTGATTTTTATATTATTTCTATAGCCCGGAGGGCTAGGGTTTCTACTGCAAGAAAGAACGGCGATCGGTATGAGGGTAGAAGACAGGCTGGAAGGATCTGAAAACTTCAGATCTTGGAAGCATAGGCTGCGGATGATTCTAGACGAGAATGATATCCTAGAACATGTTACAGTGGGTGTACCAGAACCAGAGGAAGAAGAGCAAAAGACCAAGCATAAGAAGAATGAAAAAAAAGCAAAGAAAATCGTGTTAGATTCAGTAAAGGATCACTTGATCCCTTATATATCCAAACTACAGACATCAAGACAAATGTATGAAACACTCAACAAGTTATATGAAAGCAAAGACATTAGCCGAAATCTTGCCTTAAGAAATCAGCTTCGTAATATGAAGATAGAAAACTCATAATCTGTTTCATCCTATCTTATGAGAGTTTCTCAGATTAGAGATCAGCTTGTAGCTATTGGAGATGTCATTAGTGACAAAGAGCTTGTAACCACAACCGTAAATGGGTTTCCAACATTTTGGATTCCTTTTGTACAAGGAGTGTGCAAAAAGCAAGTTACCCAAGTTTGATAAGTTATGGGTAGATTGCACACACGAAGAATCTAGATTTGCAGATCAACATAAGAGATTAATTGTTGACGAAGAGAAAGCTCTTACAATTCAAAAGAATAGAAGAAGTTCCTTCATGAAGAATAATAAAGAAGCTAACTCCGTAATAGTTCCAGATAAGAAGAAAGATGTTTCAAAGATCAGATGCTACAATCGTCAAAAGTTGGGACACTTTTCCTATGACTGTCCTCAAGGAAAAGGGAAAAGAAAACATCAAGCACATGTGGCAGAGGAAGATGAATCTCCTCCCTCAAAGAAAGCTTTAGTAGAAATTGAGGATTATGTACTTTAAGTTGAAGATAGTTGATCTGAAGAAAGATAACAAATGTTGGAGTCCGTGGAGCCTCCCCACACAAAAACAAAAGATAAGTATTCATGTTTATTTTTAGTATCTTGTTTACTTTAATATTTTATCATTACAAGTTAGATTTTTGTGAGAATGCTAATTAACCTCGTTTTATTTCAGTGTCTATGCAGAAGTTAGACAACATGAGAAGGACTTATGATATGGTGACAGTCAGTAAGAACCAAACAATATCCAATATTTATATAGGAGTAGGAGGCTCCTAAAGATGCATAACAAAAATGTTCAAGATGAAGAGAAAGATGGATACTCGGATATAGTTGATGAGATGCCGGTAACTGCAGGTTGCTCGAGTACTGTTCTTATAGATGCAGAGGGAGCAGGTTGATCCAATATGAACTCAGAAAGAAAGAAATGTTCGGACTCAAGAAGGCACCCAGGATATTACAGAAGAGAACTTCGAGGATGAATAATGATATATTTGATCAAGATGAAAGTTATCGAGTAGATGGATGGTGCCCAACAGATGGGTGGCATGGTATTATACCATGGAAAGATTTTGGACCACGAGAGATTTTTTTCAGATCCCATAGCTAGACCTTCATAGAGAAGGAGAAGGAAGAGACCTTCGTAGAGAAAGGGAATGAAAAATTTGCCAAGGTTGACCTCTGTCCAAGTGTTGTTTTGGATACTCTAGGGACATGCTAGAATACCCTCGTAGAGAGGGGTGTGACCACCCTCGTAGAGAGGAGTGTGGATGTTTCTCCAAGGGGCATCAAGCAAATACTCTCCTCTGGCCAATGA
>SNQJ01S0032258.1:65232-92153 GCA_010110895.2 Picea sitchensis
AACTGAGTAAAACTCATATGAAAACTGATGTGAAGACTGATATGAAGAGAGGATGCCTCCCTCTCTTTATATAGGATAGAGTCTAGGTTAGTTAGCTTTAGGTTAGGGCCACCTCCTAGGTTAGGATAGGATAGGATTTAGGTTAGGACAGCTAGGTTAGGGCCGACCTAGGCTGACCTGGAAAGGGAAAAGCTTCAGGAAGGCAGTTTAGGAAGAAGTCAGCTTGAGGAGGGCTACTTGGAGGCCAGCTTGGAACCAGCTTGAGAGAGGGCAGCTAGGAGGTTTGCTTGAAAAAAATAACTTCTACAGCTGCTCAAAATTCAACACTCCCTCTCAGCAAAGAGGGTATTCTTCATGCATCCATTTTCACACAGTTTTTCTAGTCATTGCACATGATCATTGACTGGTTGACAGGATCAATATATCACAAGATGTTTTGTAACCTTATGCAGATAAGGATCATGGAATGTGATCATCCAGTTCTCCTTATTTCTCCTTAACCATGGTCAATTGCTAGAGTTATTTCACTTAGGGGTGGCCAGTCCCTAGGGAATGCTCATAGCTCATCATGAAGACCTAGGAGAACTTTTCACTTTTTCTTTGATACACAAAGCTCACAAGATTGACTAGGCTCACAGAGGTTGTACATTCCCCCTGAATTTTGCACTAGTCTATTTATGCTCACAAAGGTTGTACATTCCCCTTACTTTTGCACTAGACTGTCTAAGCTCACAGAGGTTGTACGTTCCCCCTGACTTTTGCATTAGACTTACATCTTGACTTTTGTCTTTACAAGGCCTCTACCTTTCCCTTGGCTTGACTCACAAGATCATATAGCATCTCGTTCATCCCGACTTTTGGTTTAACTCACAGAGGTTGTACGTTCCCCCTAGCTTTTCTCAATACCTCACAAGACTGGTTGATTCTGCAAATCTCCCTAGCTACCTTCAGGGTGGCCACTTATGGCCTCTCATTGGAGAATGTCTTTTGATGTTGTTATTCCCTCTCAGTGAGGGACACATTTTCTGCCATACCAAGCTTGTCCCGGAAGTACACAAATTTTCCAAGAGACAGAGGCTTAGTCAAAATATCTGCTATCTACTCATCGGTACGAATGTACTGTAGCTTGATGGTACGTCTTTGGACCATGTCTTTGATGAAAAGATATTTCATCTCAATATGCTTTGATCTGTCATGGAAGACTGGGTTCTCTGTGAGCTTTAAACAGCTCTAGTTATCACAATGGATAACAGTGGTTTCTAACCTCTCTTGAAACAACCCAGACAGAAGCTTTCTCAGGCATATTGTTTCTCTGCTCACATTACTCGCTGCTATATACTCTGCTTCAATTGTACTTTGTGCTATGGAGCCATGTTTCTTGCTCGACCAAGATATCATAGTTGAACCCAAGCTAAAACAGTATCCTGAAGTACTCTTCTAGTCCACTGAGCTCCTAGCCTAGTCTGAATCAGCATAACCATGAAGCAACACTCCTCCACTGGAAGTGTATCTAATTCCATATGCAATGGATCCTCTCAAATATCTAAGGATATGTTTAGAAGCAATCCAATGGCTATGTCTCGGCTCAAACATGAACTAACTCAAGGCGCTTACAGCAAAGCATATATCTGGCCTTGTATGGATCAAATACATCAAGGATCCAATAAGTTGCCTATACAAGGATGGGTCCACCAAGTCTGATCCAGAATCTGACTCGTGTAACTTCTTTAAGTTAGATACCATGGGTGTAGACATGGATTTACAGTCTAGCATACCAAATTTGCGCAGTATATCAACTGTATATTTTCCTTGAGAAAGGAAAATTTCATATGATCTTTGCCATACCTCCAAACCAAGGAAGTAATGCATGAGTCCAATGTCTTTCATTTCAAATTCAGAAGTGAGCTCCCTCTTACACTGAGCTATCAATTGTTCCTCTCCAATAAGGAACAAATCATCAACATATAGAACCAAAATTAGGGGATGATTTTCTATTACCTTTAAATATAGGTTGGAATCAACTGCACTCTTGGAGAAATCCAAGCTCTGAAGATAACTATCAATTCTCACATACCAAGCGCTTGGTGCCTGTTTCAGCCCATATAGTGCTTTCTTTAATTTGCACACATGTGATTCTTTTCTTTGAACCACGAAACCCTCTGGTTGTTCTATATATACCTCTTCCTCAACTTGACCATTGAGGAATGCAGTCTTTACATCCATTTCATGAAGTTTCCAACTGAGAACTGAAGCGAGGGATATGATGGTCATGATGGAAGTGTACCTTACAACAAGTGCGAATGTTTCATCATAGTCAATACCTTCCTTTTGAGAAAAACCACAAGCCACAAATCTCGCTTTGTATTTCTTAATACTTCCATCAGCTGCATGCTTGATTTTGAACAACCATTTGGAAGTAACCATAGATTTTCTTTTCGGTCTTGGAACTACTTCCCATACATCATTTTTCATGATGGATTGATATTCTTCCACCATGGCATCTTTCCATACTTGTTGCTTAGCAGCATCCTCATAGATGGTGGGCTCTGCATCGCTAATCTGAGCCATAAGAGCCACACAACCTGAATATCTTTGAGGTCTATTACTCTCTCTGAAAGTAACTGAAGGAGCTGCATGTTTTTCTGCCTCTCCCAAAATTTCTCTACACCAGGCAGGTTTCCTCTTAGCAGGAGGTACCTCCATAGGTCTCTCTATCTGTTCTATTGGATCCACAGTATCAACTTGATCCAATGGCTCTTCAGGTTCCTCCATCTCTATATCTTGTTGTGATTCTTTAGATTGCTTAAATGCAGCTTCTTCATGAAAAGTTACATCCCTGCTTACCTCGATATATCTTTGGCCTGAAACATAGATTCTGTAGGCCTTGGATGTTTCACTGTACCTAACAAATATTTTCTTTCTTCCCAGAAGGCTACATCTTAGTTCTTTTCTCTGTCGACACATGAATGAAAACTGGACATTCAAAAATCCTCAGGTGTCCCACTTCTAGATTTTCGCCAGTGAATGCTTCTTTTGGAGTCTTTTCCCCAGAATAGCATGAGGACTTCTATTCTTAATATAAACTACAGTGCTTATGGCTTCTACCCAAAGTGATGTGGGAAGGTCCTGATCACACATCATAGCTTTCGTTGCCTCACATATTGTTCTATTCTTTCTCTCAGCAATCCCATTTTGTTGAGGGTTATAGGGCACAGTTAGTTGTCTCTTGATTCCTACTTTACAAAAGTCATCAAACTGATGAGACTCAAATTCATCACCATTGTCAGTCCTCAAAGCACATATATGTTTTTCAGTCTGGTTTTCAATCAATGCTTTGAATTCTAGAAATTTACTAAAAGTTTCATTCTTTACCTTTAGAAAATAGATCCATGATTTTCTAGAGAAGTTATCTATGAAAATCACATAATAAAGACATCCATTCAAGGAAGGAGATGGCATAGGCCCACATATGTCTGAATGTATCAAATCCAAAATTCCTTTAGACCTTGAGTTACTGTTAGGAAAGGATTTTTTTATGTTTTTACCAAGAACACAACCTCTACAGATACCATCATGATCAAACTGAAAGGTAGGCATTCCTCTTACCATTTTTTGAAGTCCAAGGAGCGCTTTGTAGTGAAGATGTCCAAACCTTCAATGCCACAGCTCAGATGGACTAACTGAAGCATGAACCAGTGCTTGGATATGTCCTGAAATCTTGTAAAGACCTCCCTCTCTAACTCCAATCACAATTGTTGAACTTAGCTCTTGATTCTTCGACCATAAGAGAGCTTTCTTGTCCATAAAGATTACCTTGTAACCTTTATCTTCCAAGACTGCAACAGAGATAAGATTCTTCTTTAAACCGGGAACATACAGAATTTCCTCAATGTGTAACTCACCTCCAAATTCAAGCTGAAAAGATGCTGAGCCAAGTCCTTCGATTGCATAGATGGCATTATCTCCAAGTTCTACCTGAGCAAAGAACTTCTTCTCCTTGAAGTTGGCAAGGACTCCTTTATTTCCAGTCATGTGCGCTATTTCAGGTCGTATTGTGAGCTCCACTATCTACAACTTGGGATTCATCACCATTTTGTAGAACGGAGAGTGTTGCGCAGGACAATCTCTGTGAGATACCTAACGGCGGTTGAAGCACTTGTCATATCAAACTTTTTCCCTTTGAAGCTACTTTTGTTTTTCTCCTTCTGAGAAATAAATCTTCTCCCTTTCCTTGTCCTTCCTTTGCTAGAGAAGTTTCTCTTCCTTTGAAATTACCATTTCGACTCTGAATTCTCCATTCTTCCTGCAGACAATCATGCCACAACCTTTCAAAAGTAGGTTGGTTTTCGAGCATTTCTTATCCGCGACCAAAAATGTATCCCAAAGAAGATGGAGAGAATACATCCATATATGATCGAGGGACGAGATCATCATCATCTGTCGTTATACCAATGACTAGTAGATGAACCCTTAACGGAGAGATCTTTGTGAGAATGAAGCTACAGAGTCATCCTTGTCCATATTGAGGGTTCGAAGCTTATTCTTTAGAAATCTCTTTTGATTGGGCATCTTTTTTTCATATAGATTGGATAGAGTGTCAAAAAACTCCTTTGCGGAGTCTTGGTGCCGGAGAAAAAGCGATAATTATCTTTGACTAAGTCAAATATGATTCGCTTTGCCTTTGGCTGATTTTTCTTGAAGGTTGTCCTTCCTTCATTGGAAGTGGGCTCTACCTACTTGTTGGTCTAAAATTATACAAGATCATATTCTTCGAATATCAAGACTCATTTCCAAGCATTAAAGTTTGAAGCCCCTTCAAGTCTGTCCTCGGGCCTTACAGAAATGCAAGACATCTCTACAACAATTGTGCTTGAATAACTCCTAAGGATCTACGCAGGCTCTAGCAGACTGCAAAACTAAAACACTCCGCGCCCTGAGATATGATACCATGTTAATTTTTTCAAGCATAAATAGATACAGAAGATAACAGTAGTGTTCTTTCAAAAATTTAGCAGATAAACTAAAGCATAAGAACAATCATTCATAGAGACACAAGTATTTATCCTAAGAAACCCTCAAGGGGAAGAAAACCAGCAAACTTCTGTGATATATTAATCAATCAAACAAGTACAATGAACCGACAAGACTCTTCTTAGAAATAGTACTAAGACAATAGTTCTTACTGTTGTTACAGAACTGTTTTGTTGTTGCTTGTTGGCTACCCTAAATCTGGCCTTAAGGCTGTCTTAGAATAGGCCTTAGTTGTTGTCCAGAATAGGCCTTAGTTTTTTTGTCCAGAATAAGCCTTAGAACAGAGTACAATTGTTGTCCAGAACACTCTTTAATTGTTGTCCAAAGCAGCCTCAGAACAGAGTATATTTGCTGCCATAGAACAGAGTCAAGTTGCTGCTCCAGAATATAGTTAACAGCTGCTACAGGATAGAGTAGATGGTTGTCCACCATAACAGAAATATTCTGTCTCACAACAGAGATATCTTATCTCCTAGATGTTGCCCCTAGTTGTTGACCAGAACAAAGTAAACAGCCTTCAGAAATGAAGCTCCTAGTTGTTGCCCAGAATAACCTATGTTGTTGCTCCCTCAAAATATATCAGTTGCTACAGAACTGATGTAAAACTCAGATGAAAACTGATCTGAAAACTGATATAAAGAGAGGGAGACACCCTCACTTTATATAGGATAAAGTCTAGGTTAGGTAGCTTTAGGTTAGGGGCACCCTCTCCCTAGGTTAGGATAGGATAGGATTTAGGTTGGGAGAGCTAGGTTAGGGCCGACCTGGAAAGGGGGCAGCTTCATGAGGGTGGTTTAGGAAGAGGGCAGCTTCAGGAGGGCTGCTTGGAGGCCAGCTAGGAGTCCAGCTTGAGAGAGGGCAGCTAGTAGGGCTGCTTGAAAAGAATAACTCTGCAGCTGCTCAAAATCCAACAGAATTACTGCGTCTCCCTCATACTTGGTTGTAGAAAACACCTTTCGACACAATCAGAAGAAGAATATCTCTACTTTAAGTGCTCAAATACGCCAGAGACGAAAAAATTTAAAAAACTATACTTTTCAACTTTAAAAAACTAGCAATACAGTATAGATGAGATAATTTCATTATTTTAATAATATCCAACAAATGATCACAAAAGTATGATTTATTACATGGAAGTATTGTCCGCCTATGAGTTTCCTTTCTGTTACCTGTACATGAGGATGACCGTATATTGAACTCAGGAAAAATAACCACAAACAGTCTTTCCACTACCATTTTAAGAGCCTTTTACAGATGCCAGCTTTCCCTTTTCTACAAGTAACAGAATCAGCCTAGGCTTTTTACTGCAGAGTGTGTTCATTATAACAGCTGAATAAACTAGAAGAGTGAGAATTCTACTTTGTTTCAGACGCATAAAGAACAGTGAAAGTATCCTAAGAAGAAGGAAAACACAGGCACTAAACAGTAATAACAGACCGCGTCAAATCCTAGCACAATAAACCCCAACTCAAACCCTACCAAGTTTTTGCTCTGCGCCTGCCAATAGGGTGTTTACTGCAGAGCGCGTTCATTATAACAGCTGTGTAAACTAAAAGAGTGAGAATTCTACTTTGTTTCAGACGCATAAAGAACAGTGAAGGTATCCTAAAAAGAAGGAAAAAGCAGGCCCTAACCAGGAATAAAAGACCGCATCAAACCCTAGCACAATAAACCCCAACTCAAACCCTACTAAGTTTTTTCTCTGCGCCTGCCAATAGGGTTTTTACTGCAGAGCGCGTTCATTATAACAGCTCAATAAACTAGGAGAGTGAGCATTCTACTTTGTTTCAGAAGCATAAAGAACGGTGAAGGTATCCTAAAAAGGAAAACGCAGGCCCTAACAAGTAATAACAGACCGCATCAAACCCTAGCACAATAAACCCCAACTCAAACCCTACTAAGTTTTTGGTCTGCGCCTGTCAACCGTTAAAATAAACTTTAAACATCATGTTTTAAATAGAAAATTCTCCCAGCGGTCTATCAATACATCCATTTAAGTGAAAACTTCCTTGATGCCTTGAGAAGCTCAGAAATCTGGTACCATACAGAAAATTATGAAAAACAGTACAGAATAATATTATGAGAATAGATATTAAGGAAAAAAATAGGAGTAAGGAACTGAAGACCTGATTAACTTGTGTGATCGTATTGCAGAGGAAGAATTGGCGATTGCGTGTTGCAGCGACAGCTTCAAGTCTCGGCTCGGAACTCGCTCCTGGAATTATCGTATTGCAGGAAGGTGGGGATTGCGTGTTGCAGCGAGCAGCTTCAAGTCTCGGCAGAACTCGCTCCTTGAATCTAGCCAAAGGGTTCTAAATTTCTCAATTTATAGCATTAGTCAATTACTCGAAGCTCCCACTCTGATGACTAGTCAAAGTTACTTGAAGTGCCCAGGGCTACCGTCCACGTTAACGTGATTTCTTTTGGGTGGGACCGGGGCACGGTAGAGACCACCTAATTTTGCGAGCTTTGTTGTTTGTGAGGGTGTGATCTGAATAATTTAGACTTTTATATGTACAGCAATTGTGATATAAAAATGAATAATTTTAGATCTATATCAATTATGGTATATAATTTAGTTATAAGGGATATATTTATTATTAAAAATTATTATAATTAAGAAGGTGGTTTTGGAGTGTAAATGTAGAATTGATAATAATAATTTATTTTTAGGGGACTCCCTCAGCCCGATTTCCTTTGGTAAAGTCTATGGAGGTATGCATACCTCCCCCTGCGGATTTGAACTTTTGGCCTCTTAGGAGGAAACACATGTTCTTAACCATTAAGCCCACTCATGATGTAATACTATTATTTTTCACTTTGATATTAACAAAATGATTATTATAATGTTACTTGTTGAAAGTTATTTCCATTTATAATTGGTTATTTATCTCATTACAATTTCACGTTAATAATAATAATTTATTTTAAAGGTTCTTGGTCAAGCTGAACACCAATTTGGTGTGTGAGACTCTCTTGTTTGTGGGATGAGGGACCCCCTCCGCCCAGCGATTTGATTGGTAGAGTCTATGGAGGTATACATACCCTACCTCTAGATTTGAACATGTGACCTCTAATCTTTGAGTTATTGTCGTTGTTCATGTGATGTTGCAAACTATCTTATTACAATAGTATATCCCTAACCATATGGTGGTATTAAATCTTTAGGCTTCACATATTGGGGATTGTTTTGAGATAGAAAAGCATACACCAAAAGCGTTGTCAATTTGAAGTTGACCTTTGGGGTGTTGGGATTCGTTCCACATTAATACTCCCCAAATCCTAAACTAATACTCTCGCATCCCCAAACTCTTTGGTGGTATTAAGCCATAAAGCATCACAAATTGGGGTTTCTTTTGACCCAATGAAGCAGACATCAAAAACTTTTATAAATTAGAAGTTCACTTCAGAGCATAGGTTTGCTTTAGCATGTAGGTATGTGAGTCATGTGATATCATCCTCTCTCACTCTAATATTAACATCGTGGTACTTACTCTTCTACTCACATTGATTAAGAACCCATGTGTTCATTATAACCAAAAACTTTAGACGAGTCACTTTCCAAACTCTTAAATACAAATGAAAGAAAGTATTAATGTGGAATGAAATCCATCTTATTACAATGGTATATTAGCTTTTACTCAAACCCTAACTCAAACCTCACTAAGTTTTTGCTCTACACCTACCAACCATTAAAAAAACTTTAAATGTCATATTTTACATACAAAAACTCTCACAACGGTATATTAATGCATCCATTAGACATGCAAACTACTTTCATGCCTTGAGAAGCTCGGAACTCTAGTTCCATAAAGAAAATTATTGATGTTGCATACCCAGTAGATATCTTATTACAATGATATATCCCTAGTTGTATGGTGATATTAAATCTTTAGCCTTCACATATTGGGGGTTATTTTGAGCTAGCAAAGCATACACCAAAATCTTTGTCAATTGAAAGTTGGCTTTGGGTTATTGTGATTCATTCCACATTAATACTCCCCAAATCCCACATAATACTCCCCCTTCGCTCACCCTATGGTGGTATCAAGCCATAAGGCTTTCATGTATTGGAGGTTGTCTTGAGCTAAAGAAACATACATCAACAACTTTATCAATTTGGAAGTTGACTTTAGAGTGTAGGTTTGATTTGGCATTTATATATTTGAGTTTTGTTTCCACAATTTGACAGATCTAAGGAGGGTTGGTGGATCAAAAAGGAACCCATAGGAATTGAATTGGTGACCAAATGAGGATTAAACCCCATACTGACCAATTGGCCTACCCATGGGCATATATGTAATTGAGTTATGTGATAATATCCTCCCTTGTTCTAATACTAACATTGTGATACTTACTCTTGTAATCATGTTTATTAGGAACCTGTGTTCTTACTATAATTGAAAGGTTCACATGAGTCACTTACCAAACTCTTAATTGCAAAAGGTGGAGAGTAATGTAGGTGAGAAATCCTAAAATGGGGATATCTTTATTGTAGAGAATATATTATTATGGAGCATCCACATGAATAACAGCTCCACATTCCAACACAATCCACACATCCTTGACTGAATTGTAGGGGATGTTGGTACTTTCAGATTGAGAGAGAATGTTATCATATCAATCTGGGGACATGCACCCTAAAGCCAACTTCCATATTGGTAAATCTTTTGGTGTAGGTAATACCTTATAAACCACCTCCATATCACAAATTAATATACATGTGACATTATTCACAACACACACACACATGGTTAAAACAAAGGTATTAATGTGGTACAAAATCCCAATATTTTTTTCGAGTAGAGGGAAAGTGAGTCATAAATCATGCCCAACTCAAAAGGTATAAAAACCTCTAATGTTGCCAATGAATCACCTATGTAATCCTAAAACCCACCATGTTCAAATAACAATAGTCCACAACAAGATACCTGAGTAGTCTTCCACTACTGTGAGATGGCCTAATCATATCAGTGAAAACTAACAACTTAGGCAAAGACAAGTTCTAGTCAACTAGATATAAGTAGTTTAACCTTGTACACCAGGAGGAAACAAAATCCACACACACACACACACACAAATATATTTCAATTGGGTCTAACTTTGGTGGTTAAGAGGAAAAGTTGTTATCCCCCCCGCCTAGGTTCAAATCCTACTTATGACATGTTTTCCCCTCATGGGTCGATTGGGGTTGGCAAGGTGACAACAATCTCACTATCTCTTAAATGCTTAAGGGTGGGATGAGATGTTTCAAATTGCTAAAACCCCAAGGGGTTAGTTCAATCAATTGTCCACCTTATGTTGTTGGGGATTTGGCTAGTGTCATTTCAACATGTGTTTGGTGTGTGTGTGTGTGTGTGTGTGTGTGTGTGTGTGTGTGTGTGAAATTGGGTCATCTTGGGTGGTTAATAGGAAAAGTTTTTTTATCCTCCACACCTAGGTTCAAATTTTACTTGTGACATGTTTTCACCTTGTGGACCAATTAAGGTTGCAAGCTACTAGCAATCTCACTATCACTGAAGTGCTTGAGGGTGAATGAGATGTTCCAAACGTAAAATCCCAATGGGTTTGTTCAAAGGTTGTTGCTAACGTTGTTAGGGATTTGGCTAGTTCAATATGAATTGTCCCAAAAGGATTTATCCCTATATCTCTCACAAAGGGGCCAACTTCTAAGGCATAGTGTGTGGGTTGCACCTTCCTCCACCACTCTAGACTAAAGAAAGCCATTCTTGGGTCAAAGGAGGGGTATCCTTAATATTTCCTAAGGAAAGAGTCCTTTTTTGTCACCCAAGGACAACCTATTAATAGATGAAGCTCAAAATGGATTTATTACAGAGAAAAATGGTGCATGGGGTCAATCTCTACTATTGATTTAAGACATGAATAGGATATTGAATTTTAATTTGGAGGAAATTCGAAAGGGGGGCCAACCAACAAAGGGGTTTAACTAAAAGGTTTCAACCATAGGAATGATTTTTTGAACCATGGGCACCATAATCTAGTTAGGTTGGGAAAATAACTCAAAAAATAAAATGGGCAAGGAGGAGGCATAACTACTTTCCTAGAACATATTTATCATACATAAAACCAATGGGTAAGACAAGCATAGATCCATTGGCTTATTCAACATTATGTAAGATGGAAAATGAAGAGGAAAAAACATCATAATTTTTTTGAATTTATTATTGACCAATGGCATCAACTAGTTCATTAATCAAATAGTAGTTCCAATGTTGGGGACTATAGAAGTCTCAAATCTAAAACAATCATTCTATTAGTAAAAAAATGCACCAAGGGTTGGGATTATAAAATCAATGTCCCGAGCATTCTTGCTTCCCTCTACAAAACTTGTTACTGGAAAAATGCTTACAGTAAGAATGAGAGTGAAGGAGATGAGAAGTGGAAGAAGGAGAAATCCATTTATTATTGCAAAACTGTGATGCTCCATGAATATCTTCATTTTTTTATCACCTTTGTCTTTATTTCACCCTATTTAACTATTGAAAATTTTTACTCTCAAATGAACAAACCTCCCTTGAATGAAAAAACATCCTTTGTAAAAGAGAAAATTATCTCACTTATATGCAATTGGGAAAAAGGAACACCTATTATTTGATTAAGAAAGCACCTTTGGGGAAACCACTCTTTATTAATCCTTCAATCTGAAGACCTGTTAACCAAACTTTTCATTAACTCGTGCTTAGGGGGCACCACTTTCTCTTAATCCTACAAAATCAGGGCCATGTGTGTGAGTTTCATCATGTAAATGGTTACATTGTGCACGTGGAAATTCCTTGCCAGGTGTCTTCTCCTCATAGTGCCACCCATTTCTTCCAAAGTATGGACCTTCATTTGCTAGCTTTGAATTTATGGATGCTTTGAACACATTTCAAACCGGTATGGGGGACCTTGTGAGGGGAATCAAGCTAAGGCAATGGTTAGAACGAAGGTGGGGAGCATTGATTGATCTAGCAGTCATGAAATTGACCAGAGCCTCCACTTGGGCAAATGAGTAGGGGGGTGGGAATCGGTTAAACTTTGTCAGGGCTAAGGTGACAATTCAAGCTTGATGAGGTAAAGGGTTTGATTGGGGACTCGGGGCAATCTTGAAATCAACCAAGACATCCACTGTGAATAATGAGAGAAGACGATTGAAGGGAATCGGGTCAAAGTCATGTGAAATTGGCTAGAGCACCCACTGAAATGAGAAGGGGGTTTGATTGAGGAATTGGACCCAATTATGAAATTGGGTATTGGGAACAACTTGAAAAGGTGAAGGAGGGTCCAATTTGGATATCGATCCTGATGTGTAGGTTGGGCGAGAAAAGACCAAGGTTTTAAGTATTTGTGAAGGGTTCCAATGGTTGAAAGGTCAAGGGAAATTTGGTTAAGTATAAAGGAACCCTTGAATATGTGAAAACTATGAAAGCAATGCTTGTTTTCAAATGTAATTGGCCAAGTAAGTTTTTGGGTTTATCAAGGTGCTAAGTGGATAAACAATGTGATAACATCAACTCCTTTAGTGGGATGGGTCCTCCCTGTGAGGTGTTGAGATCTAGACTCTAGGGTGAGTAGATTAGTGCCTTAATCAATTGGGTCATGGAGTCAAAATGCTTTTTGCGATCTTGGTAAAAAACTAGACCTGAAAAATGAAAGGCAAGGACATATACAGGAAAGAAAAGTACATAATTAAAAATTAAAAGAAAAATTGTAGTGCAGGATTACTTGGAACTTCTAGGGGCCATCTCACGAGCGTGCACTCAAGACTGCATGAAGTGCTTTAGGTGCCTTCCATTAACATGAAAATCAAACCACTACCCTGCTAGGTTATTCAAACAGAAAGAGTTGAGAATTTGTTAAGCCCTGGATATTGAGCTATTACATTTCCATTATTATATGATGTTTTCCTTATTGGTCCTCTAGACCCTTTAACTGTAATTATATGTTTTCCTTATTGGTCCTCTAGACCCTTTAACTGTAATTATACCATTTCTCTCTTATATGTACCAAGGACACCTAGTTTTAGGAGATCCTCATCTTGTACATTTGTTATATTGTAAAATGAGGTTGTTGTTGACTCATAAATTCTTCACCTAATATTAAAGCCTGCAAATTGTTGCAAAGCTTATATTTATTTATAATGAAATAATAATAAGCGGGGTCCCCTATTAGAAAACACACCAAGTGACTATTTTCAACTTAACATTTCCCTCAACATGTTTGCATATTATCGTATCAGTTGTGATATAATTTCAGTTATGATGTTTGGAGGCAATTGTATATTGATCCAAAGTTCTTATGGTGTTTATCAACACACATGTTCAAATGAAGCAAAAGGTTTGTTTGCACTTGAGTATGGAGTATGTTAGTTTGTGAAAACATCAAGTTATGGTAACTTTGTTTCACTTCTCAGCATCATGGTGGCATTAAGTATGGAACTTGTGAAATTTGCAAAGAACACAGTTTGCTATGTTCCTATGATTTTATGCATATCAAAAGTTATCTCCTATACTATGATATTCAAAGCTCAAAGCATACTAAGTTTATGAATTTGAGATATATTAATGGTCTATATGGTTTAAGTGGTTTGTTATATATAGATAGACCAATTTTCATATGGCAAGGAACAATACAATCAATACATAAATAAAAGACAATACCATCAAAGCATGGAAAGGTATGAAATTTTGGTTTTATGAGCTCCATGATATGGATTTTGTCATATATGAAAAATTATCATTGTATAGTTGTTGAGGCATATAATTTGATTGGTATGATATATATGGTTATACTATATACAAGGTATAAGCTCTGATCCATTGGATTTGAATATGTGTGTAAGCATGGATATCATGGGGCATAAGTTGAAATGATATGTGTTGATATAGAGTTTAGTTGGTATATGTATGTGATATAAGGTTTTGAATGCCGACATGATGGGTTGGCCATGCATTGAATGGAGGGGGGTGTGAGCATTAAGAATGTTGTGTTTTACCACCTCACATTGCTTGGGGTTTTTGTCATTTCATTTCTCGTTTGGTCTCGAGAGGAAGAAGCTTGAGCTTGGCTTTGGGAAACCTTAGTCTTGGTGGTTGCAGCAAGCGTTTCGGCCTCCATTACTGGTATATAACTGCTTTTGGACAAAGTATGTACTTGCTAGTTTGTAAAACATATCTTGTAGAGTTTTGTGATTTAATTAGTAGCAATGGCTTTGAAATTGACTAGTAATGATTGTGTATGTTTTCTTCCTTGCTTTTTTCACTCATAAAAATCAAATTGTTGACTATTGTTTGAGGGTTTTTGTTTGCAAAAGAAGAAAAATGGTTTGTTTCCCTCTGTCGTAGCATGCATTATCCTGTTCAATTTCATACTTTCGTTTTTCATTTTCCTCGAGATTTATTTGAAAAGAAATGGTGGGTTGTGAAAGAAAATGGATGGTGGGTTAAATCCATTGTTGTTATAGCTATTATGTGCTAAGTATTGACTTGAGTTTAATGTTGATGCGATCGGCCTTAAAAAATAGTCTCTTTGTTCATTTGTCTTGTTGAATATGGTCATGGGTTGAACACGTGTCAGCTATAATGGATATATGTTGAGTCTTGACTTGAGTTTGATTTGGAATCTATTCACTATTGCAATTTTTATGGCCAACAATAATTTGACTCGAATTCATTTCATATTTTCGAAGTCAGTTATGTGAATTCGCAACCAACATTAGAAGTTCACTTTGTTTTTGGTTTGAATCCCAAACATATGAAATATTTGGTTTAAGTCATATACAGTTCAAATGGAAGTTATACGCATACAACCATGCCCATTCTTATATCAAGCTTTGATTTGAAATCATACTAGATGGCAGAGTAATGGTTTTATCTCATTGTTGAAATTAAGGTATTTTTTTAATACAACCCATGCTTGGAACTTACTATGTTCTTCAATGAGGCTATATGCCCATTGTTTCTTTTACTCGCAATAACACTAGGTATGTTATTCTTTTGTCTTGGGCTATTTGAGTACCCATTGTCCATTGGATCCAAGCCTTGTTAGTATTGATGAGTCGTTAAAGATTTCATATGGTCATTGGTTCAATTCGTTTAATAATGCAATTTATATTTATGTTCTATGAGGACTCTTAGACAACTCAACAAAGGAATAATTATTTTGAAAATAAAGAGTTACAACACAGTGCTTGCTCTGCCTCATTATTGAGGCCGCCCCATTGGTTCCTCTTATGAATATAATGCAAAGCCTGTTATCCAAATTGCACTTACATACCAACATTGGAAATACTCTCGAATGGTCATGATTTTGAAAGTTCGGTTTGCATTGAAAATAAATAAATATTGGTTGAATTTATTGATTAACTAATCATTTAAATAACTTCCAATCACAAAGTTGATACAAGGTTTGAAAGGTACAAATGCATGTGTGGTAGAGGATTGAAGACTTAGTATATGCATATGAAAAGTTTTATCATTTACATAAATTGGGCATTTTCCCCACATGATTTATCACTTTCCAGACATTATTCCCAAGTTTCCCAAATCACATTTCATTTAAATTTCACGGTTTCCCCCCCTATTTATGTAATTTATTAAGATAGGCCATTAAGGAGGTTCTATTAAATTGATTTATGAAAGTAAATCTATATATGACATTGATATTGTTTCTGGTCAAATGATTATATATGAGCAACTTGTTATTTTGATTTGGGTGTAGTAAACTCATACCAATATGTAATTTCTAGAAGTATTTTGGGAATAAAATGAATGTTTTGGGCACACTTGAATGTTGTTTATGAGTATTTTGAAGTGAGCAATACATAGATTATCATATTTACAATGAAGAATGATACAAGTGATGAACATAAATGATTGATTGTTTATAGATAACAAACATGAAATTTTCATGAATTCATGTCATCTTGTAACATTTTTCGTCAATTACAACTCCCATTGTCATTATTTTCCTTGTCATATATTATTTCATTTTTCATTCACTTCCCATGTTCAAAGGAATAATTGACTGTTCATATGAAGAAATTTTGCAAAAGAGTGTTCTAGATCAGATTTTTGAAAGAAAAAATTAGTGAGAGGGTTGCCTGTCAGAAATGGTTTTTCTCCTTGTTTCCCTTCATTCCCACTCATTGTTCTCTTGCATGCTTGAGTTATTTTGTCTTTTTTAGAGCCATAACTAAGTCATTTCAAGAAAAAAATGTATTAGATGTTTGATATATTGTGTCTTGTATATTTACTAATTGGAACAATGATGCATATATATCAACATTTTCAGTCGCAGAAGTAACCGTAGTGGAAACTGAGGTAACATGGGTTGAAGAGGAAGAGTGTCAAATGTTTTTGGGCAGCAAGGAAGAAACACAAAGATGAGATTCTCTATACATTTTTATGCTGACTCTGAAGAGTTCAATCAGTTGGTGCAAGTCGACTACTTTAATCTTGTTGGACATCATGTCTTGCCACCTCCTCAAGATCCTCTTGCTCCTCCCTTGCAACTTTATCTAAGTATTGTTGACTCCCCTAGACATCCTGTACAACCAACCAATGATGGTTGGGAAATATTCTTGCAAATCCTCCTTCTAGCATAGTCCCTTGGCCCGATGTCCCATTGCCACCACCTCCTCCTCTGCATTCTATGCCTCATGTTGCATTTGTTGCTTCTATGGCTCATTCAGTTTAAGTCCCTAGAAACTACAAAGAACTTTCTATCAGACCCTAATTGGAAAAAGGAAAACAACTCATAAATTCTCCAAGCTCTGAGTCATCTGAAGCCTCATCCATATAGTCAAAACAACCTTCAGCTCAAGATGAAAGTAATGAAAGAAAAAATACTTTTAATGATATGCAACTTGAGATTAAGAAAGTGGAAGAAAATAAGTTTGTTGATCAATACTTACTTAAGCATAGGGCTGCTCTTTTAAAGGGAAGTAAGCACAGAGAGGCAACATTGAACAAAAAATATTATTTCTGATCTATTTAAGTTTGTATGATGACATTTCTACCTTGACATTTGATGCATATTTTTGGACAACAGACACATGATATTATTTTTTTGAAATTTTTTAATATCATGACATAATGATATTTTGGGAGGTACAAGTGTTTGATGGTGTGGCATGTTTATATTGGTTACTTTTTTGTATGTTTTATGATGTTGATATATATACATGATATCTAATGAAATTTTGGAGTTACAAGGGAAATGTTGGAAATAAAGGATCAAATATTTAGAGGGACCTCACCTATTATTAGTCCCCGCCAAAGTAGGGAATATAACAATCGGTTAGGTCAGTCAAACACAATTGACCGAGTTTATTTCAAAAAAATTCTCCTAAGTTTTATAAAGTTTTTTTGAATCTTTTAAAATTTAAAAACTCTTTTTAGATTTTTTTAAATTTGAATAGTTGTTTTTTGATTAGTCGATGAGTTTGATCTGACTAAATACCTCTCTCTGGACGTGACATTTCTTTTAAAAATAATAATAATAAATTAAAAAGGAAAAAAAAAACTTAAAATTTGCCATGTATACCATTGCAAAAATCAAAATTGTCGAGCATAACTTTGCATTAATAAATTATTCAATGTATGTCGGCTTTCATTAAATTAGAGATCAATATATTAATAGTTTTGGTTTATTTATTCGCCACCGCCAAAAACTACTAAGCATACCTTTGCATTAATAACTTATTCAATGTATGTCAACTTTCATTAAATTAGAGATCGATATTAATAGTTTTAGTTTGTTTATTCACCATTGCCATTGTCAATATATTAATAGTTTTGGTTTATTTATTCGCCACCGCCAAAAACTACTAAGCATACCTTTGCATTAATAACTTATTCAATGTATGTCAACTTTCATTAAATTAGAGATCGATATTAATAGTTTTAGTTTGTTTATTCACCATTGCCATTGCCAATGTCTTGTAATATAGGTTGTCTAAGTAACATGGATTGAAATGAGACCCATAATCTATGATACTAATTAAGGTGAACAAGTGGCTTTCCTAGCCACCAGGCATAATGAGTTGAGTTGGCTTCAAGTCGACTCCTCTGTGGAATGTGCTAACTATTGCAACACCTTTTACTTTAATTGGTTGGTAGGGACAACTATCTTTACTGTTTCCAACTGACATCTTCCAATTTGAGTGGATACCAATAATCTAGTGAGAAGTTAGCCAAGTTTGATATTTAGTGGGTATCATGAGTGGATAGTGAACAAGTGGTGGAGCCACTTACAACTCTGTTCTTTCCATAAATGCACACACAATGACGTGAATGTCGTCAACTTTGAAGGTGGTGTATAAACAGACCCAACAACTGCACACATACGATCCACATAAGCTGTAAGGCCTAAATTACAGAGCCTCATAAAAATAAATAAATGCTTTCTAGTCTACTTCTTTAATTATTGCTACTTAGTTTAGAATTTCCTTTCTTGATTTTCTTTCTACTAGCATAATAATTGACAGTTTCTACCAGCATAATAATTGACAGCAGCATGATAATCAACAACA
Source organism: Picea sitchensis (assembly GCA_010110895.2). Lineage (NCBI taxonomy): Eukaryota > Viridiplantae > Streptophyta > Pinopsida > Pinales > Pinaceae > Picea > Picea sitchensis. The sequence goes on from SNQJ01S0032258.1 coordinate 83,798, forward strand.
AGCTAATAACAATAACATACTAGCAACATATCAACAAACAACATAGCAACAACATCATACTAACAACATAATAATTAACAACAATATAATGATAGCAGAAAATGCATAAAGTATCTATCACAACCTGAAGCTTAGTTGATTTAGCCCTTTCCTGGTTGTTGATGATCCTGCCCAACTGCCCAAACTGAGTATTAACCTCCCATCCAACTAGGAACGACCTCTCCAGTTCCCTATCTCTAGGAATCCTTGCGGTTTCCGGGCCCCCGAGCCCAAAATTCCCAGCAACAACTATGTCCCTGTGAGAGTTCCCAAGCACCAAACTATTCACTAAACTCTTTCTTTAAAAATTTCTTCCTCCTTCTTCTTCCCTAATTTCACCTCCCAAAAACCCCCAAACAATAAAAAAAGATCCTTCTCCAAGTTCTCTCCCCTCTTCCTTATCCTCCTCCCTCAAATCCCACTCCCTCCTTCAATTCTCCAACCGCCTTACCCCCCCATTAATTCCTCAACCACCTTATCCCTCCCATTAATTACTTCAACTACTAATTTTAATAATATTATAATAAAATATGGTGACATTAACATTACTTAACAGTTAATATAGTAATGTATCAATGTCTCTCAAATTACTCTTCTAACTGGTAGCCGGTGTATCGAGCTGACTTTCGCCGACTAGGGTTCGACACAACCGCCGCCATGGAAGCTCAGGGAGGAGGGGAGCCACTGCCCCCTCCTTCTCCGTCCACCTCCTTTCGAAAATTGATCGCAGCCTGTAGCAAGAAGATTACCCCTTTAGCTCCTCCAAGCTTCATCAAGAAACTAGACGCTATCCCTGAGATCGACCTGCCCCCCGAACATCCAATGAAGGTAGCCCTATCCCTCTCTGAACGAGGACTCGTAGGTCAATTCATGGGGCTATGGCCCTCAACCAGATCCACAGACAACTGGATTCAGCGAAACTGGAGACCGCTGATCACAAATAGTGTAACGTGCTATGTCGTAGGGAGAGGGTATTTTATTTTCGAATTTATCACTCAGGAGGACAGAAATTTGATCTTCCGAAACAGATCGTATTTCATGGGCACCCAAGGACTCTATCTGAACCGATGGACCCCATGCTTTGATCCTACCTCAGAAGTCCCCAAAGACGTCCATGTCTGGGTAAGACTCCCAAATATGCTAATACACTGTTGGAACCCATCCTCGCTTCAAGAAATCAGAAATGGATTGGGGCATTACATCGATCGAGTAGATCTAAGAGACCAGTACTCCTGTGCGCGGATTTGTGTGGAAGTCGACCTGGAGGTAGGCCTCCCAGAGGCAATAAAATTAAAAGTTGGGGATTGGCACCACTTCCAAAAGTTGGATTACGAACAACTCCCGTTTAAGTGCAGAGGTTGTCATGAATACGGCCATTTCCAAAGGAACTTCCCAAAGAACCCTTCTACAGAGAAAGCAGGGGATGAAGGCTGGCAACAGGCTCGGAAGGGGAAACCCAAAGCGAAAGGGCCAAGAAACGAAAAGACAGCCCCATCGCAAACCAAAATTTCAGGAACCAAGGACACTGAGAACAGCTTCAGTATTCTGGCAAAAGGAATTGGCGGAGAGGAGCCAGATCCGAGTAAAGAGGCTCAAGAGGAAGGAGCAAAAGGTAACCAGACCCCCGAGGACAAAGGGAATCAAACAGCAAAAGAAGAAGGGGAGAAAAACAAATCCCCCCAAAGTTTGGAAGGAAGTTAGGACATAGAGGAAGGGGAAATCTCAACAGGCAGCGACTCAGAAGACGCAAGCGAGGCTTGGGCCACCCCAAAGAAAACGGGAACAGGCAGGAAAACCAAAAAAGTTGAAAGAGACCAGGAAACATACAAAGATGTCCTCAAAGGGTCACAACCCACCATTAAGCAGGTGATCAGCGTTTGGCATACGAGAAAGTAGGCCAAAGCCTCCCAAGGAGGCCGTTCCTCTCCCCAAGGTATTTAATGATTCTAACCTCCTGGAACTGTAGGGGAATGGGTAGCAAAAGGAAGGAAGAAGCACTCAAGGATATAATCAAAGCTTCGAAAGCAAACATCCTCCTCCTCCAGGAGACCAAGATGAGCCAGCAAGACTCACTCAAAAATTTGTTGAACGTTTGGAGAGGCAGCCAAGGAATAGCTGAAAACGCCAGAGGTGCCTCAGGAGGACTCTGCACTCTGTGGAACGCCTCCAAAATAGACCTGATCAACTCTGACACATGCATGCACTGGATTCACACCAAAATCCTCCATAAAGACTCGGGTTACCAGGTAAGCATCTTTAATATCTATGTGCCGCAGCATTTGGGGGAAAAAAAACAATGCTGGGATTCCCTACAAACCTTCCTACAGGAAAATGAACTCGACAATATCATTCTTGGAGGGGATCTAAATGTAACCTTGACTCAAGAGGAAAAAAGAGGGGGTTCCATAGTGAGAGATCCGGCCAAAGAATGGGTGGAAGATCTAGCCTCAGCCTGGGACCTCTTAGATATTAAGCCGGCCAAAGGACTTTACACGTGGACATACAAAAGGATCGGACCTGGGCACATAGCCGCCAGACTGGACAGATTTCTAGTCCAAAGCTCCCTTCTTTTACTAGGACTCACAGCAAATGCAGAGATCCTGCCCCACAATGTATCAGATCACAAGCCCATTCGCCTAGAAATTAAATATGACCAAGTCAGAGGACCCATCCCTTTCAGATTTAACCCAACTTGGATCCAAGACAAAGACTTTCTCTCTTTGGTTTCCAAAACGTGGACCAACGCTGTTAAAGGCTCAGCCTTCTATGTCTAGGAAGAGAAATTAAGAAGGTTAAAAAGAGCCCTAAAATCATGGGCAAAGAGCCAACCAAGTCCAATCGTCGTGCGCATAGCAGCTCAAATGCAGCTCGAGAGCCATCAGCTGGAAATGGAACACAAAGAGGTCACGTAGGAAGTCCTGCAACAAGAAGACGGCCTCCAAAGACAATGGCACAAAGCCTGCAGAGAGGAGGAAAGCCACTGGAGGCAAAAATCAAGAAGTCTTTGGCTAAAAGAAGGAGATAAAAATACAAGCTATTTCCACAAGCAAGTGGAGGCAAGGAAACAATACAAAGCAGTTATAGAGGTACAAGTCCAAGATAAAACAATTGCAGATCCAGAGGGCATAAAACAAGCAGCCTTTGAGCCTTTGAGGTGCTCTACTCAGAACCACAAGGGACAGAAATAGACCCGCAAATGTACCCCCTCTCCATTATCCCAGGCCTCATAAATGAGGATATCAACAGTAAGTTGACCAGGGATGTATCGCAGCAAGAGATAAAGGAGGCCCTGGACCAAATGAATCCATATAAGGCCCCTAGGCCGGATGGTTTTACTGCCAGATTCTATCAGCAGTGTTGGGATATAATAAAAAAGGATCTAACCAAAATGATCAAGAAACCGCAGCAGAGCAGCAAGCTAGGCGGAAGCACCAACTCGGCCTTCCTGGCACTCATCCCGAAAGAGAAAGGAGCAGTCTCCTTCAACCGCTTCAGGCCAATCTCCCTTTGCAACACAAGCTATAAAGTTCTCACCAAAGTTATAGCCAATCGACTCAAGACAATCCTCCCCCTCATTGTCCCTGAAAACCAAGGCGGCTTCATCAAAGGTAGGCATATTGCCGATAACATCATCCTCGTTCAAGAGGCCCTTCACTCAAGTATCCGGAGGAAAGACAAAGGTATGATCATTAATTTGGATCTCGCTAATGCCTTTGATAGAGTTAGACATAATTTTTTATTTGAATTAATGAGAAAGTTTGGCTTTGATTTGACCTTTGTAAACTGGATAAAAGCTTGTATTGGTTCACCATGGATAGCCCCGATGGTGAATGGGAAAGTAACAAAGTTCTTCCAAGCCTCGATGGGCTTAAGACAAGGGTGCCCCCTTTCACCCCTTCTCTATGCAATCTAAGCTTCAGTCCTAAGCTACCAGCTGGAAAGCTCCCAAGTTAAAAAAAGCCTCCAGGGACTAAGAATCGTGCAAGGGGTGAAAGATATAAACCATGCACAATTTGCAGACGATACGCTGCTGTTGGGAGGGGCAAGTCCAATAATAGCAAAAAAGTTTAAAGAAGAGCTAGAAGCTTATGTTGCAGTCTCTGGAAGTGAAATAAGCCAGGCCAAAAGCAAAATCTATGGATGGAATATCATGCCAAATGAGATGCTGGGAATCACAAGAGTTTTGGGGATGGAAGGGCATACCAACTGGGAGGCCTTTAAAAACCTGGGAATTCCCATCTTTAAATCTGCCCCAAGAGCCTCTCACTGGAACCACCTGATAGACAAAATAAAAAGTAAATTTTCCTCCTAGGGGGCGAACTGGTTAAATTTAGCAGGGAAAGCAGTCCTGATTAAATCCGTGGTGACCAGCATTCCCATATATCAGAGCTTGCTGTTGTTAGCCACTGCCACCGTCATCCAAAAAATTGAAGCACTTCAAAGGCGCTTCTTGTGGGAAGGAGGAAAGCAGACACAGAGGAAACTGCATCTGATAAATTGGGAAAAAACCTCAAAGCCCTTCTTGGAAGGTGGCCTCAACTTTAAGGAAATCCAAGCTCAAAATTTGGCATTGGGGGCAAATTTGCTTTGGAGGATGGTCACTGGCAAACCAACTTGGAGCAAACTAGCACTCTGGAGGAAATACTTTAGGGGGCCCAGGGACCGATGCTTAGATTTTCCTTGCAAAGAACTGAAAGGCTCCTCTATCTTCACTCTGTGCAAAAAGGCTCTGCCACACTTCAGTCCTCATCTCACATGGGTGCCAAGAAATGGGAAGAAAATCAAAATCTGGCAAGACTCAATTATGGGAGACCCCCCCCTAGAGCTTCGACAGGATCTACTTCGTCTCAAAGACTGGATGGATAGTCAACACATCTTTACTCTCTTTGACATCTCAATTTGGGGGGAGGACAAGTTCATGACCTGACAAGGATGGGGAGTGCCCAACAGACCCACTGATCTGGAAAAGGAATGGAGCATCCTGCAAAGTTGTCTCCAAGGGAAAGCCCCTCTAAAAAAGAAAGGTAAAGACGAAAGAGGCTGGGGAGGGAATGCAAAGGCCTACACCACAGCAGAGGGCTACCAACTCTTCACCAGCGTCCCCATCGCCCTGGGCAATCCAACACTCTGGAAAGCAATCTAGCAGTCCCTGTCCATCCCAAAAATCGACCTTTTCATATGGACGCTTGCGCACAATAGCATCCAAACAAGGGAAAACCTCAAAAAACATGGTTGGGAAGGTCCTTACAGGTGCCCTTTATGTCTACTTACCGAAGAAACCACAGATCATCTCCTTCTCAATTGTGTTTTCTCCAAAGAAGTCTGGAAGCTAGCAACAGGAACACAAAGTGTCCTCAACCTTCCCCCTGATATAAGAAGTCTCCTTCTCCAATGGGACTCCCTCTACCCCTTCACTCTTAAGAAAAGAAATCAAGCCTTCACTATGTGGAAAGTACTTCCAAAGTTTATCCTTTGGAACCTTTGGCTAGAAAGGAATAACAGAGTTTTCAGAGATAAACAAAGTAGCGCAGCCATGGTCATAACCAAAACTCATGCTCTCTTCCGTGAAACTGCCCCTTATCTCTGCAATTCAAAAAACAACCACACGCTGGAAGCTTCAGAGGAACTCTGGCTAAGCCAATTCAAAATCCATTTTCACACAGGCAGAAAGGCCAGCAAACTAATCAAAGAGGAATGGGAGGTCAGGAAAGACAAACAGGAGTTTGTCAATTGGAAAAGAGGATGGAACACTCCTATCCTACTCTTTGACGGGGCTTCGAAAGGGAACCCAGGCCAAGCTGGAGGAGGGGGGATAATTGAAAATCATCTTGAGACTACAACAATACATTTCGCACTAGGATTAGGAATTGAATCCAACAACAGAGCTGAGGCCATGGCTCTTTGGCAAGGGCTAATCCAAGCACAAAAACACAGGATCCAGGACTTGATCATTATAGGTGACTCCCGAGTGATCATACCGGCAATAATTCGCCACTCTAAGACTCAGAGTGCGATTCTCAATAACCTCCTCGACAAGATCCATCTCCTCCTAAGGAACTTTAATTCGTATAAACTCTTTCATGTGTTAAGGGATTTGAATGGGGGAGCGGGCGAGGAAGCAAATAGAGGCACACTTCTGGAGCCGGGAGTATTGGAAGTGAATGAAATGGCATTTAGCGTGGCACTCCCTTGAGACATGACTCGCCCTCCACCTCATTCTCAAACGCAAGCTAAGTCAGTAGACAGGAAATTGGGGGAATCGCTTAGACCAGGACTCACCAGAGCATTTGATTGGACGAGAGGGACAGAACAGTACCATGCGAAGGAGAGTCGCAGATATGGTGGAGACAGGAAATCTGCGCGGCCAGCCCTCACGAAATCTGCAAATCGAAGGGAAATGATGAAAGAGGTTGAAGAAGGAGTTAAAATGAGGGCGACCCTCCAGTCTCATCCCACTACCGCAGCGAGATCGCGAGTTACTCCAGGGCAACAAATTCGTGAAGTATCCACCAGTGAAGAGCGAGGCGCAAGAAGAAAGGGGAGGCGATCAGGAATGGCTTCAAGTTCGACCAGCAAGACAAACACGGAAGAAAGGCTCAAGGAGATGGATAAAACGCTGGAAAATTTGAAGCAACTGCTCCAGTATCAACTAGATTTTCTGGAAAACTTGGATTCAGAAGCAGGAAGACGAATGGAAAAATTGGAGGAGGACATCACCACTGCAAAACTTGGGTTTACAGAAGAGCTGGAGAAGCTACACAAGGAGCTCAAGAACCCTCAATAGGAATTTGAAGAACGCATAGATCAGCTGGAAGCAAAAATGGCTCAGCTTAACAGCGATTGGAAGCAAGACCCCATGAACTAATCCAGCCCTCAGAAGTCTGTTAGCAAGCTCTCTCTTCAGCAAAAATGGCATTTTGTATAGAAGCCATGGCTGTAAATAACTCTGTACCTGGTGAAGGTATTGACAGAAGCTTAGCTCAGGATTTTAGTCTATAGCTATCGACTTAGAAGGACTCTTCAGGAAGGCAGGCACGAAGAAATTCGGGGCCTTTTTTGTAATCGAATCTGTGGCTAGTCCACTTTTTTTTAATACAATCCCTCTAACCGTTTTCGTAAAAAAAAAAAATTAATATTATAATAAAGAATCAATAAATTTATTTTAATAATTAATTAAATTAATATTTATCAACCATGATAATTAAATAGTTAATTAGGGTTGTTACATACACCCACCCTTCAAGAAACTTCGTCCCGAAGTTAGAGTAATTTACAATACAAGGGTAATGACACATGGTTCATACATCCACATCAAACAATAACATCATCCGTAAAAAAAACAAAAAAAAAACACTTATACATACTAGTGTGCATGTGCAAGGAATGCATGTGTAGCTAGCACATACAAGACTCGCGCATGTACTAATGACAATAATTATCACACCTATAGTAATTCTTGTATGCGTCCAATCCAATCAACAAGACCATTCATTTCATAAAAGATAGTAAACGAATTAAAATGTTCGCAAAATCCCTCAATTATAATAATTTAGCACAAACAACGTTCGTTTAGATAATTGTAGTTTAGTTAAGCAATTATAAATATACATATATACATATATTCTTTTCAGAAAGGGGGAAAACAATAAATTCTACTATAAGGAGAAATCCCCACACACTCTCAACTATTTATATTCATCCTTCCTCCCTAACTTACTTCCGTCTTCCATCCCTATTCTTCCTCTGCTGGACTATCTTGGAGCATCAACTATATTGACCTAACTCCAAATAGAACTTGTAAGTGAAAGTGTCAACTCTCTTGACCAAGCTTCCCCAGTAGGCAACTGACAGTCATCATCACATGTCTAGGGGAGCGTGAGCTAACACCGTCCTCCCATGACTCCAGGTTTCAGAGGATACACGGTGGGAAATGCCTCCACCCCTCCTAATAGGACTAGGGTCCACACCCTACCATGGAACATAAAGTGGCATTGTGTTGCTGGGAATTTTGTCATTGTATATTCAGTTTTAGGCAGTCTCACCACCTGAAAATCTGCACTGTTCCATATATCATAGCAAAGCATTCGAACCAACATAATTTCACATACAAAAATTCATACCATATTGTTTCTCAGTCGGTGTTCATGACATCAAATTTTTATTATCGTTATCCATTGGTTATTTCATAGCCCATTGACCTGCAGATTAGTCTATAACACAAACTCATACATATCTATGCATTATCATCATGTAAATGCATTCAACCATAATCTCAATTTGGTATCCACGTACCAACAACTTTAAATGTCAAAATTTT